>JAQHUG010000272.1:2276966-2291329 GCA_028555095.1 Dicrostonyx torquatus | reverse complement strand
GCCACCATGAAAAAAGCTCTAGTTTTCTTTCTTAATGGCGCTCCATCATTAAGACAAGGTTTGCTCTTTCTACCTAAAATCACCTGTCTCTGTAATACTCATGCTATTGATCTGTCTGTCTCCTACATGCATCCAGGAATCTATGCGTGGGAGAAATTAGGTGCCATTCTGTACCCTGGCCATGGTTTGCATTGATAAAATTTGTGTGATTTGCGTCTGATTCTAAGTTGGGCCATGAAACAAATCTCTGTTCTGAGTTCTCTTGACTCCTGTCTCAGGTTGCTCCTGAGGTCTTCCCTTCCTCCAGTTCCTATTTCTCTTGTAAGGAAGCTGCCCATTTACCATATGTCAGACTCTTCCTGTAAGTGTGTAGATGGGTGATTATAACATAGCATATAGCACAGCAGTCTCAAGTCTGTCAAACACAGCACGCAGCCTCCGGTCTCCCCAACACAGGGCCTTCATTTGCTACATGTTTTAGGTCCTTTCTCACTGTTAGTTTCTCGGTCCTTTCTTTCCCTTGATGATCCACACTATTTTACTCTTTCTGAATTTTTTGGCTTTGCTCTCTTTTTCTCTTCATCCTCGGATGCACGCCCAAAACTTAACTTTTTTCTTCTTTACTAAGTACTGAACTTACATGTCATTTCTCTGACCTTTTTTAAAATATAACAGCATACAATCAGTGTTTGGAAACAAAAAACATCTTTTGGGGGCTTTGTTTTTCTACATAAAATTAACCATCTGCCATCTTCACAGGAGATGAACTATGTTATACCTAAAAGGTCATCCTTATGACTAACCAATTATTTGCTAAGTAAAAAAATATGCTTTTAATACTTGTGATTGATTTTATGGACACTTAAAATACCTTGACATGGACTGGAAGTGGTGGCATACACTTTTGAGCCCAGAACTCAGGAGGCAGAAGCAAGTGGATCTCTGCGAGTTGGGGGTGACCATGATCTACATAGGAAATTCCAGGCCAGATAAGGCTATAATGAGAGAAATTCTCAAAAACAAAAAAGATTGACTTGTAAGACTCTAAAACTATTTCTTGATCAGTCCATTTTAGAATGATTTTTGACCTTCATGACTACTCAATGAAGAATCAGTTCCAAGGCCAAGGAACTACAGATTGTGCAAATGTTATTTAACTAATTTTACTCAAACAATTACATTCATCACCAGCTATCCTAAAACTATCATTGAACTGAGCAGAGAATAAGACTATGGGCACAGCGAATTAATTAATTCTTTCTATAGGAAGCTTCCCAAATCCATAAGTTGAGTACTTTACACTTATAACTTTAGACATTTATTAATATTTTACCTTGGCTTCAGTTTTTGTGTGAACTTTACCCTCTCTTGCCCCCATATCAAAGATGGTGCCTTTATTTTTCTATACCCAGCAGCTGCCATATTATCTAGCATAGAATAGACAGGTACAGTGTTCTGTTTAGTTAATTAAAATTCCATTTCTAAGTAATTCAGTTCTGTAATTTACAAAAAAAAAAAGACTAGCAGTCTTCTCCAAAGTATAAGTAATAGTGATCATTTATGTATTTCTTGGGAAAAATTATAGTTCAATCAAATGTCACAAAATTGGTCAAAGTAGACGTTGAATAATTTGGCAGAAGCCAGTAATAATATATTTTTAAAATGTTAAAATGTTCCTCTAGTACAATAACTTTTAAATTTTTCTCACCCATAATTCACATAGTAGTAAAAAAAATTACCAAGGTTAGGCTATACATGTTTCCTCTTCAAACTGTGTAGTGTTGATGTTTGCAAATAGTTATCAGGGGTCAACCAGATATCTCAAAGCATCCTTGCCTCCACATCTTTCAACCTGAGTTTGAGAGACCTGGCCTTCAATATTGGAATGAGTGAACCATCACCTCAATCTCTCCTCCTACTTTTACATGTGCACTGTGGTGCATATACTTACCCCCCAACCTCCTCGCACACTAAAATATATGTAGATAGTTTTCAGAGACTGGAATTCATATAACTCTTTGATGTGGTTCTACACATAATGTTTATCACCCAAGCTCCCTCTGAAACAACACACTCTGTGTGATATTAATTGAAGAGAATAATAACAATCTGGAAATGCTGACTCCCAGGCCTCTCTAAGCAATGTGTGTGACCTCTGTAAAAAGCCCTCAACCATCAGTTCAGTGCTGCCTACTTGTGGCCCCACATGGAAACATGTGCCTTTTTTAAGGAGTATTATAAGTTAAAATAGACAAAGTGTCTACTAGGAAATATTTATAGATATTTTTATCCCTTTATTAGGATGTTTTCCTGGTAGTATACAGCAAGTAGTGAAAAGGAGATGAAATTCAGCAACTTAATTTGCTCAATATTAGTAGGTTTCAACAAAACTTCAGGTATCTTTAAAAGATGGGTATTATCTTTGCATGAGGAATTTCTCATCCTTGGGGAGTGGTGACTGAGAACAAATGTATTATAGACAATATGGTGAAACTTTTTGATGGTGTGATGCTGATAACTCTAAATGTAACAGTTATGGAATAGTGAGACATTATAATTTGAAGAGAACACCGAGGACAGAAAAATGAAGGAATTCATACTGAGAGAGTCTAACTCGGCACTTTCTAGTAGATAGAGTCTTCATAGGAATGCTAAGAACACAGTTCATGCTAACTAAGGAATAAAGACACTTAAACATAGACAGTTAATCCTATTCAGAGATCATCTCTTACCTAAAAGTCTATCATCACTTGAAAACACATTTTCATCATCAATTATTCTATTATTTGTCTAAAGACACTATGATAGGGAACATCCCAGGGTTAAACAAAGTTGTCTCAAACACCATGCCGTTGGCATCAAATTATGGCAGGGCCAAGAAGACAAAAGCTTTCATTGGATTCATTAGTATTACCAAATGATATCATAGCTGTCATTCTGTGGAAAAATCTTGGGATGTAATAAACAAAGTCCCCAGGTTATGAATCAGTCACCATTACTGCATATAACACGGCTTTCACATTTGTTGAGCAAGTTTCATAATCTAAACCAATTCCTCATTGTTTCAGGGAACAGGATTGGAGCATATTTCCATAGCAACTCTCATTATTTAACTAGTACATAACCAAGGTTGAAATGCCAGTGTTTTAGTACAGGAAGTTCAGCAAATAAGAATTCAAAAGAACTGCACAGTGCAGAGGTTAGTTTGAAACAGACAGGAGCTATGCCTCCTGTGTGTCTAGAATGTAACCCTTAGAAAACTCAGTTGCTTTAGGAACCTGAAATCAGTCTATAAAGATACATAGCTTCCATTATTTATTATACATGTCTTTGTTTGTTTTCTAAATAGATAAATGGAATGTAGAAATCAGATGACTTATATAAGGACTTGGAATCCTATTCCAAACAAAGGGCAGAGCAGAAGATATTGGTCCTCCAACGTGTATATATAGTTTCAAATAGAAGAACTAGAAGTTTTAAAAGTATGAAAGATGAATGAAAAAATTTGCCACCAATACCTGATAATGACTGTATTATATTTAATGGGAAGAAACTAAAAGTCTACTGGATTTGAATTTCTGAGAAATAATTAATTTCTCTTCCTTAGAGCATGTTGGAGCATAAATTATGTAAGTTGAAAGTGAATACAGTATTCCAACATAGCAAAGAACCCTGGTGGGCTCTGTAGCACTATGTGGAACAGAAATCATTTTAAATTTATAATTTTTAAATGTGTATACAATATGTGAAAATGAGCTGAGATTTAAAAGTAAATACCAATATGTATAAAGGTGTTGTTCTCTTGGTGAGTTTAATCATTTTCATCATAAGAATGTTGACATGTGTCTGGTATGGTGGGGCATGTCTGTAGTGCTAGAGCTGGGGAGGTGGAAGCAGAAGGTCCAGAAGTTCAAGGTCATTTTCAGGTACATAGAAAGTTTGAGGACAGCTGAGTATATGTGGCACTACCTAAGCACTATAACAAATTAACAAAACAAAAGGTCAGAAAGCAAAATAAGCTAAAATTTTAGGCAAAAAAAGGAAATTAAATGTTTAGGAGATAGCTCAGTTGTTAAAGTACCTGTCACGCAATCTGTAGGTCCTGAGTGTAGTCTATAGAATCAAGAAAAAAACAATCTGTTCATGGTTTATGTATGCAGAATTTTATCACTGGATGGAGAGCAGAAGACAGGCAGATCCCTGGGCTCCCAGACAAGTCAGGCTGGACTAGCTGGCTAATTCCCCTCTCATAAAACTTTTGGATGACACCAGAGGGACAATAGACTAAGTGGATTTCTGTTATTCATACACACATTAAACCTTAAAATATTAAAAATATTCTTAATGTTTCATATTCTCTGAAGGAATTAAGGATCTTGCATGCACAGAAAATTAATTTTTTATCAAACTTTAATGAGATTGTCATATTCAAAGTTAAAGAGTTGAGTAAGCAACCGAGAGAGAGAGAGAGAGAGAGAGAGAGAGAGAGAGAGAGAGAGAGAGAGAGAGAGGCTGAGTCAGAGGTATAAAGTGAACTCACTTTTCAAAGAACTCATTAGAAATCGAGACTAGCTTCTTAAAACTTTTAAGAAACTCTTGAAATTCAAGAGATCGGTCTTAATTTTTTAAAAAATACATTATTAGAAGTAAGAATTTACAAAAGAAAAAATGATGATTTTCAAATACCTATTAGCTAAGTTGGGACTGAATCACTAGAGTTTTCAGCTTGCATTTAAACTGCCTCCTGATATATGAGAGACATGGCCTTTATGTTGAACCTAGTTCTTTCCTGTCCTAGGGAATGACTTCTGCGCCCTGCTTACATTTGTTTATGGCCTTAATTGGCTGTGCTTTTCTTAGACTACACTTTTTGCAGCCTACCTTTGTGATGTCTAGGCAATGTCAGTGTACCAGGTTGAAGCTACCTCATTCATCAAATTTTAAAAATAGAGACTTGTGTGAAATCCATTCTGTTCACTGTAGTATTGTGCAGAAAGAAGTAACAGTCAGGTTCACAGTGGGGAATGCTTATAAATTGCACCTTCATGCAGAATTCATATTTATTTGTAACTACAAAATCTCTTGAACATCCTAAGAAAATAATGAATAGGGACATATTAAAATATCAGTAATAAACAGTAATAATCAGTAATAATCTAACACGAATAAACAATAATATCTGGTATCTATTCTGCTTCAGAGATTTTTGAATGAAAGACTTTGTCTTAGCACTATAAAACAAGCTAGATGCAGTCGAAATCCCTCAAGAGCCTCCAGACCCATGGACCTCCGTGCCAGAGTTGAAGGAGTGAATTTGTAAAGCATTCGGTAGTCAATCCTAAGTATCCAGTATAAACCAGTCACAACAGGAATTTAATGGAGGCAGCAACATGCTTCTACAGGGAAGGTCTTCCTATGTGGTCCTTATAGGAGGTGCCTCCAAAGAGTAGAGAGTGGGAGAAATAGTTTGCCTTATTTTATTATTGACCTATCTGACTTAGTCATCAAAGGCACATGGTCCTCGTGAAACCTGCCCATCACAGATTAACCTTACTAAACTAACCCACCAAGTGACTTAGCCCAGTATAATGAGAAGTGCAAAACTGATAGAACAAACTGGGTGACAGATAGATATTACCGCGACCATTTATGGAGTCTGGGATGTCCCAGGGTAGACTTTGAGTTCGAGTCATTGGGATGCTGATATTATAGCCAAGATCAAGCTCAAAAACTTGAAAGAGAATTGGGAAACCAATCATGTAACAGTTGTATATGAACTAAAGACCTGAAACTATGAAGAGTGTCATGCCATAACACACAATCATGCTGGAGAACCCAAAGTCCTGATACCCTAAGAGGAGAATATGATATTTCCAGCTTCTAAAGAGAGATCAATTCACTTTTCTTCTGGCTTTAGTTTTTGCTGTCTCAGTCTTCAACCACATTAGGAGAGGGCGGGTCTTCAAAACAGTAGATGGAGGTGGATCTTTGTTAATTCACGGACTCAAAATCCATTCCTATTTGGAAACAGGGTTGCAGAAATATTGAGAAGTATTTCTCTGAATGCTATCTCTTCATAGTGAAGCTGTTGCATCCAATCACTTGGCACGAGCAGGACAGGCATCCTAGCACATACTCACAAAGGTGATGAATAAGGGCTTTGGTCAATGTGTGGTAGCTCTCGGAGGACAAAAAATGGTGGGAACTTAGGAACTAGAAAGACAGGTCCTGTGCCATGCTCCGGTCTGATGGATCAAGGGGGAACAGCAACAGAGAAAGCTGGGCTGAGAAAGAGGGATGTTTGCAAGCAGGTTAGTTGTTATGGCTACCAGCCACACTGAGCAAAGACAGGGTGCCCGAGGGGAAAATATCTTAGCTTCTGGTCTTCTACTTTCTAGTACTTTCCACTGGCCAAAACCATCTACGCTGTTACTATAAACCCCAGTGTCCTTCCATTTGTCTTTGTGTCTTTGAAATCCAGTCTTGAGATGGCTCAGCAGTAAGATTGCTAGCTGCTCTCACAGATGATCCAGTTCACCCCCAGTACCCGTGTGACAGCTTACAACTGCCTGTAACTCCAGTACCAACATTCGTCTCTCCTCCTCTGGCAGCAGACATTTCTCAGTGCACATACACACATGCAACTGAAACCCTCATCTGGATAAAGTAAAATAACTCTTAAAAAAAACTTTAAATCCAAATGCCTGCGGGGGTTCTACATAAATTAATTTATATATGCTTCCCGGCCAGCCTTCCTACAGTCCACCTTTCCTCCTTATTCTGCCACTGAATTTGAATTTGCTGGTGATTCTAGGGAACAGCAAATCTTCCTTCATCCCATGGGATGTTGTTGGCTATGCTTGGCTGTAATTTTCTCTTCCTGGTGTCCTCTCAGAGAAGCCAGGCCAACACACCTCACACACTGTCACACCCACCACCTGAGTCAGATTCCTGTACTCTGATGTTGCTTGGTCTACCCTTTGCTTCCCTACTTAGACTGTTGACTCTCCTGGAACAGAATCCTTACTCATCTTGTTGGCCCTTTCTTGAAAAGTTACAGTATCATCGAACGCAGTGGAGCGTGATATGATATATGCTTTGTGGTTGGCTGAACATGTCCATAGGTGCATGAAGGTGCTTTCACAAGTTTAACTGGTTTTAAAATACTGAACATATGATGTGCTTTTTGTCTTCTGTTGTTCTAATAAGAAAAATGGCAGAAAAAAAGCAACATGAGAGGAAAGGGCTTATTTCATCTTACTTACATTCCTTCATGGAGGAAAATCAAGTCAGAAATTGGAGACATAAATTGAAGCAGGGGCTATGCAGAAGCACTGCTTCTAGGCTTGCTTCCCATGATCAGCTGAACGTGTTTTCCTCATACAACTCAGGACCACCTGCCCAGGAGTGGCATGCTCTACACGGGGGTGGGCCTTCCCCTATCAATCATTCATCAAGAAAATGGCACATAAACATATTTACAGGCCAATCCAATGGACACAATTCTTTAGGGGAGGTCACCTCTTCGCAGGTGAGTACAGGTGACTTTTGAAGTTGACAACTATATCCAACACATATAAAAATGCAGAATAATTTTAAACCAGTTTCGGAATAAGAGGTGATGTATGCTGAAAATCTATTCTTAGTACTCAATCAAGGTAAGATCAAATCAGCTTTAATCCTAGCATGGATAGGGGAAGGGTTGTTGGAGTCCCATCCTACAGTGAGGCGGTATCAGCAATTGATAGTTGCTGGTGGGGAAAGTCGTCTTTATCGGGAGCTGCATTCCCAGAGAGGCTACAAGTGTCCCTGTAGCACACTTGGTTGGTTACCCTTGCTCATACGGGCATCACTACATGGACTCTGCGGATTTAAAAATAAAGTGAGTGAAGGTGGGAGGGAAACATGGTGGGAGATAGGAGAGAAATTGGAGGAGAGGGAATGGGGTTGGACTTGGTCGAAACGTATTATATGCATGTATGAAATGTTCAAACAATAAGGAAAAAAGAGAAGAAGAAAAGCTGCTTTCAGTCATAGGTGAAGCAAAGACTGTCCTTGCTCAACTAAGGTACAAGGTCTTATTACCCTGAGGTTGCAATGAGAATCCATGTCTGGCTTCATGTGTCAGCCTGAACCCTGTTCCCCATAAATACATGGGCATGATTTAAGGTTTGTGAAACATAATTAGAAGGAGACTTAAAATACAATATGAATTTTGATATGGAAATTTTAAAGAATCTATGTATTTTGTGAAAACAAAGACATTCACTGAGAAATATGATTTATTTTCAGCTTAAGCCAAACACCAACAAGAGCGCCACAGACATTGACTGTCCCCTTTTCAACAGTGAAGAATCCATGTCCCTTGTTTTTCAAGTAGAATATTTTTTCAAGTAGAATAAGTTATATTGCTGATATTATACACTGAAGATTACAACTGTAATTTCTGCTTAGTATAGAAAAATGAAAAAAACAAAATAAATAGAATAAAGGAAACGAATATTCACACTTTACCAATACAGAAGACTGCTAAAATTTCCCAGTATTCTTTCATCTGTTTTCCTTTAAATCCTATGCAATTGAGGAAAGAAAATATATGTAACTTTTTTCTGCCTTTTCAAGTTAACACTATAATGTGAGACTTCTCCAGAGCTATGTAAACAGTTAGCTTTCCTCTCACCATATGGAGTATGATATATTGTTTGACTGACCCCTATTGTGTTCATGAATACATTTAGTTTCCCACTTGTTTACAACATATTTCAGAGATCATTCTTCTTCAACGATTTCTTGTAGATTCCTAAAATAACCTATAATCACTATATCAAAGTGAAGTAATGCAAAGAAAGTTAAAAAAGTTAAATGCTCCTGTCACCATTATTATCTCCAACCCACATCATGTTGACCCATGTTGAGTTCTTTCTGAAATACTCTTTCTATTTGGACAGAAATGATGCCATATATTTTCCATTCAAAACGCACTCTGACGTTATCATTCTTCATTGCATACCGTGTGGATGTGAGGTCATAATTATTACACTCTATTGAAAGCAAACAGTTCAGCCACACACATTGTTGGCCCTAATTTACAATTTCTCAAGCCCTAGAAGTCAGTAACATTTTGTGTGTGCCCCTCAGTTACATTAAATACCATTAGGATCAAGTTTTTAGTTGTTTCTCATGTACTTTTTTTTATAAAATGAGTTTTTAAAATATTTTATTTTTAATATTTAAATGTTCAATGCTATTTTGGATTTGAAATAAGTATCTCTTAAAACTTAAGTAATTTCCACTTCAAGGACTGACTCTTGTGTGTATAGATCTGAGTGTGAAGTACACTGATTACTCTTAGTGATTTTCTCAATAACTTAAGAAAAAGCTACTGAATTGTATGGAGTCAGATAAATATTGTCATCATGGGTTTTTAGTATGCTCAGGTAAGACTTCCTAAAACATGTTTACATTTTAATTTTTATGTTTTCTTTTCTATGTTCTTAGCACATGTGTTTCTTCACTTACTCACAGTACACATAAGCGCTTCTACTCTTGTATCATTGTTTTCATGGTGAAGCCATGGATTCAGCTAATATTCAGCATGTCCTGCAGAACAGAGCAACCTCACTGATGGCAAGCTTGAGTTTATGGGTAATAAAATAAGCCTACCAGGCTTTCAAAAAGTTGTAGTTTTATTGAGTTTGAGTAGAACAAAGACTGAAGACTAGAACAACATTACCATGAAATGGAATTACTAAATTTTTTATGATTAGGAGAAGATCAGACAGCTTTTTATTTGCAATTTGAAGGTAACTCACTATTGCTAATAAAGATAAACTTTTTTTTTTTTGGTTTTTCGAGACAGGGTTTCTCTGTGGCTTTGGAGCCTGCACTGGAACTAGCTCTTGTAGACCAGGATGGTCTCGAACTCACAAAGATCCGCCTGCCTCTGCCTCCCGAGTGCTGGGATTAAAGGCATGCGCCACCACCGCCCGGCTAACTTTTTTAACTAAGGAAAAAAAAATCTTCTTTTAAGAGCTTGGTGCCCTAATATGATACTTCTGCCACTATATACCAATTTAGTTTGCATTAATCTATATATTCATAATGTTCATGATCACTAAATAAGATCTCACACAGTCCTATAATTTTTAAACATAAATTATTATGCTTTAAAATGTTTGGAGGGAAATTTTTGAATAATGTATTTAGCTGCTTCTTTTCATTTATTTAGTTACTAATACCTGACTCTTATTTAGACATCCACTGTTCCTTATTTTCTTATCCAGAGCAGAAATCTATCTTGGGCTATTCACACTGTTTTAATTAGGGTTTCTATGGCTGCAACGAAAGACCATGCCTGAAAAGCAAGTTGGGGAGGAAATGGTTTATTTGACTTTCACTTTGGCATTGAAGGAAGTCAGGACAGGAACTCAAACAGGGCAGGAAACTGGAGACTGGAGCTGATGCAGAGCCATGGGGTGTGTGGCTTACAGGCTTGTTTCCCTGGCTTGCTCTTGTTTTTAAAGAACCTAAGACCAGCAGCTCAGGGATGTCCCTATTCACCATTGTTCACTAATTGAGAAAATGTCTTACAGCTGTATCTCATGCAGGCATTTCCTCTGATGACTGTAACTTCTGTCAAGCTGACACAAAAACTAACCAGCACACACTAATTGGGGTTTACTGTCTTCTGAGTCTTCATGATCAAAAATTGTATAGCAAGGACTCTCTATTGACAACTGCAGGTCATCTTTCATAGAAAAAAGCCCTCATAATAGTTTGCAAGCTGACTCATCTTTATAAACTTGCAGTATTCTCATATCAAAGCCATGAATGTATATTGATGCTTTCTTCTTCCTTGAAAGAATACCTTTCCATCTTAGTTCTCACTGTCTCTGATGTTTAGACATACAGCTGTCTGGTGGTGGTGGTTCTGCGTGCATGTGCATTAACCTTTTAAAAGCCAACTATACAATGTGTTCTTTTGCTCCTTACTTGAGCTTTCTCAAGTTTTAGGAATTATTACTTCTGTTTATGACTCATAAGAAAGAAAAATTTAATCATGCAAATTATAACTTAACACTCAGGAACATCAGCATTTTAACACCATAAAATCTAAAATATCTCTTTATCAATTGTTACTGGAAAGACAGAAATGAATACTGTAGGAATATAGATAAAATGGAAAAGTACAGATGCTTTTTCAATGGAGATAAGGGAAATAAAAGCACACTAATTAATTAATGGAGTCTCTCATGGTGGTTGGTGCACACCTTTAATACCAGCACTTGTGAGGTGGAAGCAAGAGGATCTCTGAGTGTTCAACTCCAGCCTTGTCTATAGAGATTCTATGTCATAAAAGTTCATTAATGCTGTTATGATTTTTTTTTGTTTTTCGAGACAGGGTTTCTCTGTAGCTTTGGAGCCTGTCCTGGAACTAGTTCTTGTAGACGAGGCTGGTCTCGAACTCACAGAGATCCGCCTGCCTCTGCCTCCCGAGTGCTGGGATTAAAGACATGTGCCACCACCACCTGGCTTGCTGTCATGATTTTTTGTGGCAATGCAGACCTTCAAAGAATTAGGAAAAGTCAGAAGCCTAATTCTAGTTGTGCTAAATATTAATGGAACTTCTGTGCCATAGACCCTCCTCAATAAGTTCATATATGACAAAGATTTTTGTGCAGAGCTTAAAATAAGAATGGGATTGTTGCCATCTAAAGGTTTAAAATTTGTGAAATGCAGTGCTTTGTGGCTTTAACAAGAAATCATCTTCTTGCTTTTGGAATTAAATAGAAGCAACATAGGGTTATGATGAAATTAAGCAAAGAAAGGGACTTAAAGAGAGCTCAGATGATACCCAAGTGGGCATTTATAAGGACCTGTTGAAGGATAGGTTGTAGGAAGAGAATGGACAGAAACTGCTTTTCACCTTGAAGTTCCATGGTCAAGCCAACCAAATTCCTCCTCCTACTACCTCCTGGTACAGAACATGCTAGAATTGGGAACATCTGCTGACTATAAGTGGCTCCATTCCTTTAGGCAGTGCATTCTGGTCTGTATTAGAATGGGAAAAGTGAACAGAATAAGTGAAAGCATACATTTGTCTGTTGTTCTCTGTTCCCCCATCTTTACTGCTGTGATTTCCCTGACATGACAGCCCATAATTTGGAAAATACCCTTTCTCCCTTACATTGCTTTGGTTAGATTATTTTGTCTTGCAACAGTAAAATAAAGTAAGATAGACCCCAATGTGGCTGGCAGAGTTTGAGCCGCTTATATAGGTTGGTGGAATGAAGTCAACAGAAGCCACATTTCTTCCATTACCAAGTACAATTTCACAATACTCGCAGGAAATATTACAGTTCAATGGTTCCCTAGAAGGACTCAAAGTCACTGGTTGCCATATTACAGTGGTAGTTCATTACAGGGAAAGGATGCAGATGAAAGTCCTCAAAGGGAAGAAGTGTATAGCTATAATGTAGGGACACATCAAACATGGGAACTACATGGTCCTCTCACCAGAAAATCACAGGTTGCTACTTCTTTAGCACTTACAGAGACAAATATCGCCTATCAAGGGAGATTCAATGAATGGATGGAGCATATCAAATCATCAAATGTGGAAATGACTGTAATGTTATAGCCAAATCTATTTTTTTAAAAAAATCTCTCCATACCATATTTGCTGGCTACTTTTTATAAAGTTAATTTTATTGTCATTAATGTCAGGAATTCCAAGCAGAGGCATAGCATAAACACTTTCTTTTAAAAATACTTGTCTTTCCATTATTTATATTAGTCTTTTCTTTAGCCAGTAGAACCTTAAAAAGAGTTTTATTTATTTTGTGAATGTGTATTGTATACATATATGTGTGTGTGTGTGTATGTATGTATGTGTATATGTCTGGTATCTTTGGATTCCAGAAGAGGGCATCTGAGTCCCTGAAACTGGAGTGCAGATGGTTGTGAGCCACCGTGTGGATGCTCCAAACTGCACCTGGGCCTTCTGTGAGACCAACAAATGTTCTTGTCTATTGCAAATCTCTTTAGACCCACACCAGCAAAACTGTTTATTGTGTTGACACTTGAAAAGTACTTTAAGATGAATACGTCACTTCCTCATTGTTGGGGTCCTGAGAATGTTCATTTGTTGGTTAGTTCATGAGACCAATATTTCAAAGATATGTGGCCCAAATTCAAATGGTGAAAGACATGAGTCCTGCTTGGGTATTTGTGTTTCTTTATTAGACAAAATGAAACTACAGTTTGTGTAAAAAAAAAAAAGGCCATTATGAATTACACACAATTTAAGCTAACATATATTTAAATAATATTGCAAGGTACATATGCTCAATTGCCAAAATATAGGAGAAACATAAGTGCTTTAAGAGGCAGTGACTCCCCAACTCAGGATGAGCACAGTGTTGATATCAGGATGCCTACACTGCAGGATTCACTTTTCCTTCATGGCACCGTCAATATTTCTTGGTGTCTGGATTCGTGTGAAGAAGCTTCAGGAAGTCCAAACACTTTATATAGTAAACTGAATCCAACCAACATTGTCTTATTCACTTCTGTTTCCCATTCTCTTCCACTGTTCTTAAAGATCAAACACCACGTGTCTGTGAGTCACAGGATGCTCTTCTTCACCAACTTAGAGAATGAATCCATTTTCATCTCCTTTCAAATAGTCACACCTTTTATTCTTCCTTGAAAATGCTTGCTGCTTTCCAGTTCAAGTATACTGCTTTTCCATCAGTGGTAGATATACAATGTTTTCATTGTCCCATGCAGTGAAGTACTCATGCATGCTAACTTTACAGAACCTTTCTCAAAGCTAGCACACCCCTGAAAGTATCACTGAAAGAAGAAGGCAAATTAGTTCCAGTGCTCCCTGGAAACTTCCTACCTTCTCTCAGTCACTAATTTGGGGAAGTCACACTGGAACAATTTCCATACTTTAAATGGCCATTATTAAACTTTATATTTAAGTTGTTACAGAGGGTGTACAAGTGAGCATAAATACTCTATGGCATGAACAGTGCATGGGCAAAATGTGTATACATAGAGTATGTATGAAACAAACATGAACTGAGTATGTGCAAAATGATTCCGGCTCAACATGTTTGTGAAACTTATACCTGTTTATCTATTAAAAGTTCCATTGTTTTTTATTACTTAACTGTATTTTGTTGATTTAACGCATTGAGATGTGTCCAACCATGGCTCTTGGGAGTCTCTCTGCAATTAATATACTCAAGTATGTCCTTCTTACATATATTCTCCGTACATTTATGTTGATTGATTTAGAGTCAAGATGGTAGACTGATAAGGGCTTCCCCGCTGTATGCTGTGAATTTGTTTTT
>JAQHUG010000272.1:2230811-2276691 GCA_028555095.1 Dicrostonyx torquatus | reverse complement strand
GCAGGCTTGATTCCACCTTTTAAGAATAACAAATAGAATTATAATTTATTTTCTTCCCCTTTCCCAACTTCTTTTGGAAACAGAATCTTGCTATGAAGCCTGGCTGCTCCTTTGGAATTGTGATCTTCTTGCCTCTGTCTCCTATGTATCAGATGCCCCACAAACTTTTTATACAAAATGATTGTCCCTTTAAATTTCTTTCTTAGGTGTATGTGTGGATACTGCAAGTACTTCTAATTATTTGTGTAGCTTTTTTTCTATATGCTGAAGAGACAGAGGCATAAAAAGTCTGCAGTTTTAAGTTCTCCTATTGATGCCTTTTGGCTAGTTTAATTTATTCATCTTCTTTAAAAAATATATTATCATTTTGTGCTTAACAGTGTTTTGCTGAATGCCAGAGTGTATCACATAAAATGTTTGTAGAGCCCAGGAGTGGGCATTAGACCCCATGGAACTGGAGTTACAGATAGTGGGAAGCAGCCAGGCGAACAATAGAAAGTGAACCCAGGTTCTCTGGATAAGAAGTCAGTGCTCTCAATGGCTAAGCAATCTCTCCAGCTTTATTTTTATGTAGCTTGGCTTCCCAAAATTTTCCTTAGAATTCAGACATGATTTTAGATATCTTCTAATAGTCCTTATATTATTTACTAGAAGCTATATAACAATATCCTTGATAGTTTACATATGACAAAGTTATTTTTATATGGCATTAAGCAATAGACAAGATTTTCCCACACACAGATATCACATTTACTTCCTAAAGAATATTGAGAGATGAGGCAACAATAATGTTGTCCTGTATTAGTGCCAACTCTATAACAAATGTCCAGATGTGTGGACTCTTTCAGGACTCTTTTCAGTCCCACTGATCTGTTCATGTACCCTTACTCTAAATTCATACTTTCTTATTTACTGTTCATATATTGACATGAAACCCATGAACTACTTTCTTTCATATTTGTTTTATAGGCTATTTTCCTCTTTTTGAGGAAACTATACCATATATATAATTATTATACATATGCCATATATATATATATATATATATATATATATATATATATATGAAGGTACAAATTTATCTATATGCAAGCAAACAATATATAAGTACAAATAAACACACACATATATATGTTATATAAATATAGCATTTATTTAGATTTTATATATATATACATATACATGTTAGTATCAGCTTAGACATTCAACAAAAGCAATCACTCTTAGACATCACATGGGATGCTCAATTTTCTTGTCTCAGCTCCCCTCATGCTGAGACTGCAGTTCTATACCACTATTCCTGTTGAGAAATTATCATCTGTCCTAAAATGTTAGTGTGGTAGATGACAGAAATCCAACTCTTCAAATGTGGCTATTCTGAAGGTAATATATTTTTCTTCATTGGTAGATTCTGGGTTTAAAGCTTGAGTATTTCTTGTATTTGTGTGATATCTTTTCATCTATGCAATGAGACTGAAATGCAGAGTTTTAACTCTTCTTAGCTAATAAGTTAGAACTGGCTGTTTCACTGTTAATATCTAAAATTACATAAGAATCCTCATAAGTATGTCTTAAAAAATGGGAACTAGCCAACAGAAAGGCCATTTGAATTTATACTAGTGATTTTGGGGAGATTTTTAAAAAGCACTTTATTTTAATAAATATGGACTATATGTGTTATTCATTTCTTTGCTTGTCAGTTTGTGTATTGAGATTTTTAATGAACGTACCTTAAATAATCAAAAGCAAGTTTAAAAATTGTCTTTTTATAGAGTAGCCTGTCATTGAACATTGGTACCGTTGATATATTAATTAAGCTGATGTATTTCCTGTTATTTGTTCTTATAGGATCTGCAGTGATAAAGTTTCTTCACACTCTGACATTGACAACCTCTGCTTTCTCTTTTCTTATTGACTAATCTCGAAGTTATTTTGTCAACTGAGTGGTTTTCCAAGAAATAAATATAATTCTGCTGAGTGTCTTCTTTCCTGCAGAGCTTTAGGGAGTCTGCTTTGCCCTTATTCACCCTTTCACAGCCTTTTGGTTCAACTCATGATTATTCTGTAGTTTCTTGGGGTGCACATTTTTTTAGCCCTTCTTCCTTGCAGATGTGTTTTAAAATGAGCATGTCTTTGTCAGGAAGGCTTCATTTACATACTAGCATTATTCAGAGAGAAGTACCTACAGGTTTTCCTTTGATTAGTGTCATGTACCAATCACCAAAAAGATGAAGAATTTTTTATTTACATTTTTGTAACTGAGTTGTTTCTAATATTTTCTTATTAAAGACCATGCAATTGTATACTATGTGCATTATATAATGAGTCTTTCTTGTTTGGAATACTGTTATGTTCAGAATCTTTTTGGGGAAGACTCTATGTGCAGTGAAAATATTACAAGCCTTTCAATTTTGGTTGCACTATTCTACTAGAAATATTAAAGACATTTCATTTGCCGTGCTATTTGCATCTATGAAAGGTGTCATTGTCTTCTATAGGTTCATCAATTATCCCCTTGTCTGGCTGGTCATGAAACATACTGTTACCTGTTTAGAGGTGTGCCCTATGCATGCAGAGAACGAGCTCTTGTGCTATTGCACCTTTGTAGTGAGTTGCATTGTATTTTACTGTTACTTTGAGATCTTACCAATTTCGTGCCAGTAATTCCAAATAGGTTCCCATAAAATTTACTATTGTTTTAAATACACTTTTTCTGCTTTTAAAGTGCTGTTACTAAAATTGCTTTAAAATTAGTCTGACAGGATTTAGTTTTGTTTGAATCACTTGGTGTATTTGCAACATACTTCTCACTTTTGCTAATTTCTGACCAAATACTCTCTAGAAACACCTCTCAGAGTTAGAGTTTATTATGGGTTATAGTTTCAGAGGCTTCAGCCATTGTCCTTTGCCCAACCTGCTTGGACATGATGTAATGATGACTCGTGTTAGCAGCTAAGGACCTCAATCCCTTTATTAGCCAAGCAGGGACGAGTCAGGGATAATATAACCCTACACACAAATCCTCAGCATCCTAATTCTCCTAGCCATATCTGACTCCTAAAGTCTCACAACTTTCTGAAATAACACCACTCACTGGGCCCCAATCATTTTAAAGTCTGCCTCTGACAGTGACAGTTCATATGAATTCTATAGCAAGAGTTAATTTAATTGCTTATGTAGATTAGTTTTGGTCTTCTATAATAGTCTGTTTTATATTAGACTCATCTCTCCTATCTTCCTTTTAAAAATTCTTGCCTTTTAGCTTTTGGTTTATCATCATTTTATTTATTTTATGTTTTTCAATAAACATTTTATTTTTCAAAACTATTCTGACATTTTGTAAAGAAATATACTGTGTTCTGATTATTCTTACCTCTTTCATCCCTCCTATATGCTGCTTATCTTCCCCTTTTATAATCATGTGCTTTTTTTGTTTTATAACTTACTCATTTTAATCAGTGCTGTTCATCTGAGCCTGGCCGGCTCACGCTGAGGATACAACTGAAGACATAACTGTACCTCCTCCAGAATCCACCCTAGCCAGTAATTCTGTGGGGGAGGGGTCTATAAGTCCCTCTGTCATCCAAGATTGGAGGTGAACAGACATAGTCTTATGTAAGCACTGGTCAAGAACTTTCAACTGATGTGAGGTCCTGTTGGAGTGACTGCCATGCCCTGAAGATGGAATTTCATTACCCTTCTCAGTATCTTTTGGTTCTTATATTATTTCTGCTGTCTTTTCCACAAATTTCTCTCAGCATTATAAAAGATGCTATAAATGCCTTGTTTAGGCCTGAATGCTTGAATTATCCTCAGCATCTTGAGCAGTCATGAATCTTTCACTATTGTTCACTGAATTTTTGCTAATTAAAGTTGGCAGTAGCATATATCTAAGGTATAAGCACAAATATTTAGATACATTTAGATGACCTTTGGAGGCTTTGTCAATTTAGTGAAGCAATTATAGATTCCCACTTAGGTCTATGACACCTATCCCTAAAATCATGGGGTTTTCACTATGGATACAGGACAAGACAGATTTTCCTCTGTGGAGCAAACCTCAAATATGATCTGAGGAGTTTGTTTCCCTACCAATTCTCCATAAGCTATTAACACAATCCCCTGTTTTTGTTACTTTTAATGCTTAAACTATTATAACATAATAATACATACCTCCTTAAACTATTATAACATAATTTAAATTATAACTTTTTTCCGATTTTAAGACAAAAAGATTTTAAATAAATTAACAATTTATTTTATACTTTTGTTTGTGGCTTTTGGGGGTAACTAACTTTATATATATATATATATATAATAAATCACAAAAGACATTTTCAGAACATTTACATGTGTGTATTGTACACATCACAGCCACTGTGTAGAGGGAAATGGACAACTTTACAGAGTTC
The DNA here is from genome assembly GCA_028555095.1 of Dicrostonyx torquatus. Classification (NCBI taxonomy): domain Eukaryota; kingdom Metazoa; phylum Chordata; class Mammalia; order Rodentia; family Cricetidae; genus Dicrostonyx; species Dicrostonyx torquatus. The sequence goes on along the minus strand of JAQHUG010000272.1, from coordinate 2,272,279 downwards.
TTTATCTCTTTTAACCATCCATGTCTGTTCTAGAGAACAAACTCAGATTGCAAAGGTTGACTGTAATGGCCTTAATCCACTGAGTCATCCTGCTGACCAAGATGTCTTCTCACAGAAAACGTTTATTTCAATTTGCTGTATGTTTTAAACTGTGTCTCATATCTACACACGTGTACACATGACTGTGTTTCTGCAGTTTTATTATTGTTTGTATTTCTATAATCTTATTTTGAGATGTTTCTGTTTGTGCTTTTAAAAAGATATTTATGCTTCTATAATCCATTTTGAAAGTATCTAGTTGGTGTTGAAAAATTCCTCAAATCATCCCCTAAATGTTATTTTAGCATGCTCATCCTCCCTTTCTCCCAAGACTCCAATTATGTGTGTGTTTTCATGCTTTGAGTTTCTTCTTCAAATTTCTACATTTCCCCATGATTTTCCTCTCTGTATTTCCATGAAATAGTCTATGAAATCCCATCTTACGCAATTAACTAGCCAGTAGGATTCTAAGTGTTAGTAAGTTCATTTATTACATTACTATTTTCATCATTTGATCTTTCAATGAGTTTCATCATCGTTTTCTGGTGACAATAATATTTTTGTTCTGTAGTTATTCCTATTTTTCTCTTTATTTGTGTTCTATTTCTAGTGATTTATTTAAGGAAATTTTGCATGCAAGCAAGTCAGGCCTGTGTCTACTGTCCAGTACAGTAGTGGTCCCAAATATGTCTTGTTCGCTTTCCCTAAGCATCTTCTTTCATCACGACACCAATACTTGTGCTTTTGGCCCCTAGACCAATCACCTTCTCTGATTATTTTTTTTTGACTCTCAGCTACAACCTATCAACAGGCAAGGCTGTGAGATATGCACATGGAATGTCACAGTCTTGTCTCTCTACAAACCCGACTTTATCCCTTCCTATAGATCACATGATTAATGGAGCATCTATCAGATTTTCAGTTCCCTACATTTTCCTTCATTTGGCTTCCTCATGCCATGGGTCATCTTGTATAAGAAACAAACATCTCTGGAGGAGTACCAGAGTATGGCTGATGCACTGTGAAACTCTGCTCCAAGTCTCTGCCCCTTCAAGCCTTGGCTGTCTTGGAGTTCGTTGACTCTACATTTTATACACTAACTCAGTAGTTGGGCTGCTCTGACAATAAGAAGGATCCAGCCTGTTACTTTCTTCAGGGTTTAATTTTCAATCATAGAATCACAAAGTAGCTTATAAAGACTTGCCTGCCTTGCATGCACATCTAAGCTCATCCCTTTTCTTCACTCTTTCAGCTCTGACATGAATATTATCATGATACAGAGAATGCTTAGATACAAACCCTGCATCTGTATCTAGGTAACATTGACTAGCTATGTTACCATTCAGAGTGTCTACCTAAGGTCCAGGTTCCTCATCAGCAAATTAGATACAACACTACAAATGAACTATCACACAGTGGGGCTTCAAGAACTAAAAATCACAACATATGTAAGCTTACTTGCATGGGATACCTAATAGGGATGTCAGATCTTTGTTTTAATTTTACTTTATTTTTGTCTTATGAGTTACATGAATTTCCTTCTAAAAGAGATTTTAATATAATGATTTATTTTAATGTAATGATTTATTATTCCCATATTTATACTCCCAAGTATAATGCAGATCAACTTGAAATTAACCTAGGAATGCTATGTCATCTGATTTCCTTAGGCTAAGTTATACTGAAATTATCTTTTAACATTTATGGGTATTTCTAGATGTCTACTTCCACTTTATTGCTGTTGCTTTGTATTATCTTATAGACTCTCACCTGCCGAAAGCCATGCCCTCACTAAGTGTCTGTGTCTCTCTGCACAAGGCATCATCCAAATACTCAGATGCTGCAAACTGTGTGAGTTTGACTTGCCCTCCATATCACTATTTTCCAGGCAATGGATCTCAGACTGCATCCTTTTATCCTCCATGCCTCCAAATCTTCAACTCCTCTAGCAATACAAACACACACACACACACACACACACACACACACACACACACACGAGATTTTCAAGTTCAGTTTTATAATCATATGTCTAGTTAGCAATCAAGTAAAGGGTCATTAAACCTTAAATTATTTTAGGAAAAAGTTTGAGCATTGTCATTGTGCATTCAATTTAACATGTTTATTTGTTTGTGTGTTTATTTCTCATACTTAGGACATTTGTATAATAGAGGTACTTTAAAAGTCAAATGGAATAATAAATAATGCATTTTATTAGGAAAGTCTATGAATAAACATTGTGATAAATTAATTTGTAAATAATGAAAACATTCAGAAATTTTAATGATTTATTTATATGTCAATTGGAAGGATATTTTTTTCATATTGTATTAAGTTTTTTTCCCCAAGGCTTCATTAAATGAAGTAGGTTGAAGGGAGGTAGAAATGAAAATAGATTTCTAAAATGAAACCTTGACCTTGCATACACAGAGGTAGCAATTTATCTGGGGAGGGGGTATTAAACATATAAGGAAATGTCAAACTCTGAAATGGTAAAATGTGGTCTTGGAGAAAAGGCATGGCGAAGAGGAAGCTTTTTCTAACCCATATTTTTCACAAGGTTTTGTGGGGGAAGATGACCAAATATACTTGGGAGCAGTAAAGAGCGTAGTGTGGCTAGGGCAGAATGATATATGAGGCTACAGAAAGACTGAGGGTATGAAGGTTAGATGAAGTTGTTCACCACACAGGCCATAGCCACCATTATCAATCTGTGGGTTGCAACACGTCTGGGGCTCTCACAACCCTTTCCCAGATGTCACATATCAGATATTTACATTAAAATTTGCAACAGTAATAAATTCCAGTTATGAGATGACAATGAAATCATTTTATGGTCCGGGGTCACCATTAAGAACTGAATCAAAGGATGAAAGCATTAGGAAGGTTGAGAACCACGGAGCTATAAGAATCAGAACTTGATCCTGTAAGAAAGTTGTGTAGAGTATTGGAAAATGTTGGCCAGAGCTGTATTTTAAAGAGAGCACGTACAAGATGTGATGCATTGATTGGAAAGAGGGTGGGGGAGCTGCTGGTCCCTGGCTTCATACAATTCTATAAAGATTGGCAACAGATATGAAGAATGTGTGCCAGGACTGTGTTTGGACACAGTACAGTCTTATTCATCCATTACTCTGAAGATTCATACTGTTTGTAATTGTTGATCAGGGACAAATCAAATTAGTGAGCAATAATAAAACTTTAAAAAAGAAGAACCCAACATTTAAGTAAGCAAGCTTGCTAAGCAAAGAACCTAACAGTTAAGTAAGTAAGCTTGCCAAAGCTATGTCAATATATCTGCAAAAAATGGTTGGAGCTTTTCAGGAATTTAAGGAGTTGCCTCTTCAGGAATGCTCTTCGATGTCCATGGGTTCCTTCCTTTTGGAGATCATTTTCAATACCTTGGATATAAATTAGAGATGAAGAAATATGCAGATAGAGAGACAGCATTACTAGGTTGATCTTTTTGAGAGAGAGAGAGAGAGAGAGAGAGAGAGAGAGAGAGAGAGAGCGAAAGAAAGGAATGTGGATTGACTCTGTAAATGGTGCCTAGTATGGCAAATCTGGTCATCTTATCTCACATGTTTCAGAAGATCAGTAGGACCAAAGGCTCTTGTGTAGATTAAATAACACATTGGTATCTGAATTTTTGGAAGTAAACAGAGACACTGTCCAGGCCTGTTTCATGGTATTCCACGCACACTGAGCAGCTAAAAGGGCACTAAAAGTACTGTCCACTAGCTCATAATTAGAAGGGGCTATTTTATGATCCGTTTGGACCATTATTCTACTGTGAAAAAAAGTCAAATGGCATTTCATTATGTTAACGGGGCACCAGAGACACAAATAAAAAAAAATCACTTGGTTCATACGTAGTCCCTGTGAGAACAGAGTCTTTTTAGAGACCTGTAGGTGGTTCACTAGCACAGGTAATTGAGTTTCAGTATCTCTCCAGTGAGCCTTTCCATGAGGCTTTCTGTCATACCATTCAGTCGGGGAGGGAATCAGAAGGGACCCCTTTTAAGGAAGTATTGTCTCCTCTGCTAACATGCTGAATGCTGCCTTTTATAGCAATCGTTCTTTTAACTCAAAAAAAAAAAAAAAGAAGCAAATCCCATTTTTAGAGAAACAGCAAAGGTGTTAACACTCCCACTTAAAGGAAGTGACAAGAGATAGTTCATGAAAGACCCCAGTGCTCGCTCAAGGCAGTGTGCTCAGTGATGACACCAGCTCCCCTCCCTGAGCATGAGGAGGACAAATAGCTATCCTGGTAATTCTAAACATATGTACCTGCCCTCCCAAGAGGATTTGCCTCCCTCCTTTCATTGTAATCAGATGCCTTTCAGTAAGGCTTGTTTTACCTTTTCATCTGGAGTAAGAATAGTTGGCGTTAAGGGATGCATTTAAGATTAGGCATTTTTTTTCTTTCTCTTCCTGATTTAATAAATCTGTAGATGCTTTTCTAAAAAAGAAAAAAATGTAAAGTGAAAAATATGGGCGAATGTATGGAACTGTACACCCCAGGAGCCCTGTTCTCAATTTTGGTTCCAGGGACTGATTTTCTCTATTTTCTCAAAAGTCAAGTCAGGATAGTAGTGATTTGTCCCTGTCCACTGTTTAGTTGAGAGAGTGAGGGGATAGTGTCAGAATTTCCTAAGAGCAGCTGTAACTGCTAGGACAGAGAGCAAGTCCATCCACAGGTGGATAAATGAGCAAATCAAAACCCCAACGCTCTTCCTAAGTGTGCAAGATGACAGGCAGCACCTCAAATACAGCTTCTGTGCTTGGTCTCTTGGGCCGTCACAGCCTAGGTCTGTAGCCACACTGCTGAGACCCCATAGCACAGCACATTCCATCGGCTAGAAACAGAGTACAGTGAGCCCCTCGGACTGTCCTGGCCAACTTCAATAAGCAACTCCTTTACCCCTATGACCAAAACACTCACTCTCATGCTAGAACTGACATTAGTGGCATCATAAAAAATACTCTGAAAAATCTGTAGCAAGAAGAAAAATATTTTATTTGGCCCAAGAGGTTTAAAAAATAGTACCCCCCCAAAAAGTGCTAAAAAAAGAACACCTCCCCAGGTAAATTCGTGTTTTCACTCATTCATAGTATATTTATTTATTCAGTCACTCAATACATATTTAAGGAGTTACAGAGAGAATGTGGATTATAATGTACCATTGATGTGGACAGAGTAATAGACAACAAAACTCCATCCTAGTCAATCAAATTCTAGCCAGTGAAAGATTGAAGAAAAGAGATGGAGAAGAGGGAGTCTGTTCAGCCATAGAAAGGATTCCAGAGAAACAGAAAGTAAGAAGCAGGACGTGCCTTGAGGGGCTGGGGCTAGGGCCATGAGCCCTTGGGAATCTTAGCAAAGACATGAGAAAACTATGGAGACCACCTGATGCTATGGATCAAGAGAAGCATCTGATTTGCTTTCTCTTATGTCCATAGAGACTGAGTTGTCTTCTATCTCATCATGAGATTATAGCAAGTCCGTACAGTGTCAGTGATGGGCTTATTGTCCAAAAAAGTGCAGACATGTTGGTATCAGAAGATTCCACATGTGATACTAACTAAAATGGTTAAACATTAATGTAGTAGTCATGATTGGCAAGCGGCAGGATCCAGTCAATCATCAGATGATATCGCCCGTGCAGGTGGGATCCTTGGGAGAGGGAGCAGGCACTCTAACATGTTAAGAAAACAAAATAATGAAATATAATTCAATGTTGTTCTTTAATAGCAACAAGAAGCTAGTCAATTTGCCTTCCAAACTTCCTTTAAGAAATACCATCCAAGGCATCATTGCCATTGCTTCTTGCAAGGGAGGAACTGGGTAATCATACACAGAGCACACACTTGTTCAGCTGCTCAGCATGTGGGAAATCATCATGCTTAGTCCCTTTAAATCAGGAGCTGCAGCCAATCTTCCTGTGCAGGGACTGCAAGGCACCATATACATCTGTTCGAGACGAGCACAGTAAGGCGCGGTCCAAGAGCCCTTGCGCTTTACTGTTGCATTGTGGATCATGTTCACATATGTTTCTTTGCCAGGTAGATCCCCCAAAGTTCCTAAGTCCCGACGGGTGAATATCAATTTTGTGTGACTTAGTTTAGGGAGTCCTAGCATTCTGCATTCCATCTGCTGAAAATCACACTTGCATTAAGACTGCATTGGAATCAGGAGTCTACTTTAAGGTCCTTGGAGCATCAACAGCCAAATTCTGTGCGAACCAATCTTTCTCCTTCCTTTCTTTGTCTCTTGCTTCTGTCTCCGTGGCTCTTTCTTTTCACATCTACTTGCCCTTCCTTAGATAATTAAATCATTATCTAATTCAGGCTGGTACTTTTTATTTGCTGGGCCTCTTGGTTTAATAAAACCAAGCTAAAATCTAGACTGTACATTTCAACTCCAGCATCAATGTCCTGATCCAGACACTGGAGGGAGATGTGGGGGCAGGTGGCGGGGGGCGGGCTCTGTGGTTTCATTGGATGTATGGAGCTGGCAGGACCACAAATCCCTGTGAGAGAGGATCTTCTGCAAACTGACTGGGCTTCAGACTCCTTGCTTAGAGAGCAGATGTTCTGGGTTCTCCGTGGGGATGGCAGTGATCCCCAAGCACTCTGAGGGTCCGGCTGGAGTGGTCTACATATTCCAGTCACTTCCTGCAACATTTGGCAGGCAGTGCCCAGGCAGCAGGGAATAGGTTCGGATGAGGAGACCCAGTCATGCTTGCTGCAATTGTATCTGATAGATGAGGGCATAGGACTGTGGAATCCACCCCCACTGAAATGTGTGTTGAGAGTCAGTGCTAAGCTGGGCTTGCATGTAAATATATACATATAAAAATTTGAACATGATTTCACTTTATGATGAGGAAAAAATCCCTACTTTTAATCTATTTGTCTTTTAAAAAGGAAAATGTAAATACCATATTTTTCCTATCAAGGAAACTAAACAAAAGAAAAGAGTTTCTTAAATTATTCACAGAGGAAACAAATCAGGAATCATGAATCAGATTGGAATATTTAAAGCAACGGCACTATTCAACTTGCCAGTAACTTCTGCTATGTCCCGGAAAATAAAAATAAATAAAAACTGTAATGGCCTCAAAGCTAGAGGCGAAATGACACCTTCTTTTAGTTGGGAAATAAAATAAACTTTAATGTTTCTTCACCTGGAGAAAGGCTATTTCTCAAATTTGTAGTTAAAATCTTTTCCTGTGACTTTTAGTCATCTGCCCTTTAAATGCAAGAATGAATAGCCTCAACTCAAGATCTTGCAATCGCCTTCTTTAGGGTTTTAGATTGACGGATATACTTGAAATTGTCCAACTCTGCTTTTCCGGGAGACCGTCCCCTTCACACTGTGCTACTGTGAAGTTGATTGTGCCTGGTTAGACTTTGGATTTTTCTATAAATCTGCAAAGGCGGTAAACAGTAGCAGTCCCCAGTGGCTTAACAAAAATCATTCCTCCCCGACCACATAATTGCTAAATTGTGCATGTCAAATGGCTGCAGGATATTCTGTCCCGTTTCCAGCAGGTTATCAAGGCAACTTGCTGGAGAATGGTGTTGTTTATGTGTCCTTTAAGTTGGGAACTCAAAGGTCAAGAGTGGCCAAAAGCATTTTCAGTGAGTAACTGCTCTCTTTCCCAAGCTCCTTAACGTGCCTCTCCGGGGATCCTCATCATTTACTATGAAATGTGTGTTTTTAGTTTCTAAGTCAGAGCCAACCCTTCCTCCCAGGCCATCTTATCCTTTATCACAATAACTAGTCATATTTTTATTACATGTCCGTGCACAAGTGGACGTGATAGCAGTGATACATTTTTTCTCATAATTATTTTTGAAGGCGTTTTTAAAAAATGTGTATTTTTTAATGCTTTAAATTCAAGTACAAACAGTAATTAAATATCAAGTGTACAATAGTATTTAGCCTGAGTATGATACGAGAGTCCTTATTTGTAGTGGGATAGAAATGTCTCTCCTTAATGAGAGGGTGCTTTGTGTCTGATTTCCAGGCTGTCTTAGGCATAGAGAACGTCAATTAATACAGTGTGAGTCATGGCAAGGCTGAGCCGGATGAAGCCATTCAGCAAGCAGTTTCAAATCCCTGCCCTTTCACCAGTGTTTTCTGTGAGTCACGCTCCTGAGTGGGGCACCATTGGTTGTTCTAACAGTTAAATGGCTACTTCCAATTAGTCTTCAGTTTTGACAGCTAAGTAAGTTGCCCCGATTAATAACTAGGGCATAATTTCTCATTCTCAAAGCACAGACTAGGAAAACAGATTCATAAATATGCTGAGACACTTAAGCGCTTTCCCTCAACTCAGAACCTAAAGCGTCTCCGCGATGACAAAGTCTTGGAACTCACGAATCCCGTGTCCCTGCAGGAACAAGCTTTCGGCAGGAGGACTTGACTTTTCCCAGTGAGAGTGAAACACACTTGACACTCACATGTGATCAGAAGTTTGTGATTCCATTGCACGTGCAAACTGCAGTCTTCTAGAAGAGTTTTTTATTTCCACCGTTCTTTAGACTTAATCGTGGTGATATCATTAGGAGAAATGTACTTTATTGCATGTGAAGGCTAAAAGAACAAAAGACACTAGCGATACCCAGCCCGAGACACTGCCTTTGAAATACAAAGGATCTCAGCAGCATCTGAAACAAATGAACGGAAAACAGATTGTCATCAAATCTTCAATTTTTTTCTCCTCTCAAAAGTATGATGCATATTTCTTTGGGGAATAGTTTGCAAATGATATATAAAATATGTGAAATACAATTGTAAACAGACATGCAATTTACCCAGGTTACAATCTGTTCCATGATCTTTGTTCACTCACAAGAAAAAAAAGACAGGGTATGCCATTTGGAACAGGATTGGGCTACAATAAATCTCATATTGAATTATTAGAACTGACATTATTAATATTTTTAATATTCGATGGATTTCTCCTGATTCTTTGCATACCATATCTCTAGTAAACTCCAGGGCCTTAATCATTTTAAGATTGCCTGTGTTCTCAATAGCTGTTGTCTGGTATGCCAGCGCAACCTCTTTGAATGTCAATAAATATGCATGGCTACAAAGAAGGCTCTATCAGAATCTCTGATGTCTACAGCATTAACTGCTATATGCAGTGTTTCTTACACTCTCGTTCGCTGAACACATGTTGCCCTGGGGTCTGAAACTGAGCTACCCTTGGCCTTTTGTGGCACTTAGGCCTTTTTCTTTCAGCAAAGGCCCCGCAGGGTGGGGGAGAGGAGAATCAGGAAAGGCGGGGGCAGAAAGTGCAGGCTGAGAAGGTGAGAGAAAGCGAAACTCAGTGCCCCCGAAGTGCGTCCTTCCACCCCACCTCACCCACCAGGCCACCAGTCACTGACCAAGGCTGCATGGTGACTGCACTCACACTTTGAGGTCGCACTGGTGCCAGAACCCTGACTGACAGCACATTTGGAAACTAGGTGTGGGACATTGTCCTGCACTAGCCAAGCAGAAAGCTCGGGGGCTGCACTCAGGGCCCAGACTCAAGCACAGACCAGTTCTTTCTAAGTGGTCGGCCGTGGAGCTGTGGTTTGACCATTTTTACTATGGATGTTTCTTGCTACCGAATTGCTGGAGTAGAAATGCAGAAAGAGATGCTCGTGAGGGGCATGAAAACGGGAAATCATCAGACATATCTGTTCTTACTGCGGACCTGGCCTTTTTCATGCTGCTTCTCCTGAAGGGAGACAGCATGGCAGAAGTTTTCTTTTCTTTTCTTTTTTTTTTTTAATCAACCCTTGTAAATACTTAACCAGTGCTGTATAATGTTCCAAGCAGGCTGTTTCCATGCTATTATTAAGAGGTATAGCTTGGATCAGCCATATGCTGGTCCTATTTAAATGGAGAGGAGTTATAAGGCAAAATAAGAGATTGCAGCTGGTAGCTACAGTAGTTTACTATTTTTGAACAGCTCTTTAGTATATGGTATTTTAATTCATCCCACAGATTCAAATTGGACTTTGTGTATACTAGGATATACTGTATACTGCGCAGAGTAATGCTGGCTTGCTAAAATTGCAATGTAGATTGAAGCGAAAGAGGCAGCTTTGCTGTTTCTTAAATCTATTCAGGCATTCCCCCACAGAATGGAAACGCTGACGGGCAGCTACCTCTGCATACACGGCCGCCCGGGAGCGTGTGTAGTCGCATCCTTCCACTTTCTAAGTACAGAATGGGTAATTAGTATCGCTCGGGCTGCTAGAAAGATGTGCACTCTCCTCATTGTACAAAGAGCGCTGATTTTTCAGGGGTTTATAATCAGGCCAGGAAAAGAAAACGCACTGGATAAAATTGGGATCCAAGTCTCACTCATGGGCAATCTTATTTTTACTTAAGAAAATCTGAGGCAGAGCGAAGTAATCAGAGCTGTGTTCAGCTAAGAAATCTACCGAGTGGGCAGTATCTCAACTCTCCAGTGCCTTTCTACAGCCTTGAATTTGTTTTCATTCTCATTTTGCACTTGAAACAGAATGTTTCGTGTACCTTTTGTTGAAATCTCACAAATACGAAAGGAAATGGTCCTTCTTGCTTAACATTAATGAAACACATCAGGGGAAACTCCTTGTGGGTTGTGCATATCAGATGGGCCCAGCATACCAGGCTTTCCCACAGGCCCTTAGTTGCCTTGGTCTGCCAGGATTCTCTCTGCCCCTGGTATTGGTGGTCAGGTTGTGTTGCGTTTCCTTATTAATACTCTGTTAAGCCAAAGCAAACCCTACTCGGGCTACTCTGCCCCTGAAAGCAATTAACCTGTAACATGAGCTCTCACGTCGCTGTGCACTGCAGAGGACCAACAAAGATCTGCCATTTGGCACAGGGACAAGTTTTAATCCTCTCTCAGTAGAACTCTCGAGAGGATTTTTAGCACATGGACATTGCTGAACAGACATGTTCCAACCGCCCTGGTATGATACACTGGATGGATTCCAAACATGGAAAGCCAGTGCAGACAACTGGCACTGGACTCTAGAAGGTCCGTGGCAAACTCCATTTTAGTCCAAATGCTCTATGGCTTCAGTACCGGGCAAGTCCTACTGAGAACACGCACAAGCTGTGGATGAAAACGAACCACAAGTGAGTTCACAGAGTGGGAGAAAAGGTGACTTTTAGTAAATAATTTTAGTAAGTGGTGTCATTAATTACATTTTAAAATTTTTATTTGCCTTTTAATTAGTTCTGACTCGTTGGCGAAATTAGCGTGCCATTCCTTCTTTTGAATAAGACCTTACTAAAGCATCTTTCATGTCTGCAGTCCAGCATTCCCTTTCTGGGACCATCTTACAAAGACTGATTATGTACCTGCCATGTTTAGGGTTGGCTCTGCACGCCATTGTTTCTGAAATATGAATTGAGTATGTTTGTAATGATTTTATCATCTTTATTTTTTTATTTCTTTACAATATAAAAGGGCTTTCATATAAAAGGGCTTTCTCTGAGCTCCCACCATGATAATGGGGTGGAACATCTTCCCACCAAAGCCATGACCTGCTTCAGACAGCTTCTCACTACCCTAGATTCTGGTTGGTGTGGGTGCTTCCTGATTGGATGCTTCTGTGTCAGTCAATGGAGTCAACCTGGTGGTGAAACATCCCAAATTAGCAAAATCCAGGCCCTTCAAATCATCTGTATCATCATTTCAGAGAGCAAAATGTTATTTCTCCTTCCCTTATCTCTTCTCAACCTCTCGCCCTTGATCTACACCAAAACTAAACAAAACTAAAACAGGTCCCCAGTTACTTTCATTAACAGTTGTTCTCAACCTTCCTAATGCTGTGACCCTTAAATGCAGTTCCATGTGTTTTAGTGGGCCCACACGCACCATAAAAATGTGAATTGCTGCTTCATAACTGTACTCTGGCTACTATTATGAATCCTAATGTAAATATCTGATATGCAGGATATCTAATATGAGATTCCCAAAGGGCTTGTGGCCCACAGGTTGAGAACCAGTGATTTAGTAGTAAATAAAGTGCCCTTATTAGGTTATAAGACTTTTAAGGAATTGTAAGTTTAACTTTATTTCTATTTAATTTTTCAGTATACAAAATATTTTATCAAGTATTCTGATGACCATGTGTTTTCTTTAATGATATATTTTGTTGTGACTAGATTGGTTTACTTAAAAATTTCAGTTCAGTCATCTAATGCACCGATTTGGCCCGCTGGATTCTGGGAATAAAGCAGAACACCCACGTGGCCAGGATCAACGTGCACATCACAGCAGCAGCTGTGAGCACCTCTCTTCTCCTCCACAATTTATCATTCAGATAACCATGAGCAAAGAACACAACGCAACCAAACCTGTAGGAGCCCCAGCAAGTGAGTTCTTAAACCTTTAAATGAGAATGCAACATTTAAATGTTAGCCCCAGGAACTGATGGCCAGCTTCAGTTCTTTTGTGACTGTCCAGTAAAAGAGGAATAAGCACTCAAGGACAGGAGAGTAATGGTTGACCCTATGGTTGCTGTATGCAATTAAAAGTCAGTGGAATGCCAAAACTCACAGTAAAGGAAATATGCTTTTAAAGAGAATAAGGGGAAAAAAAGCTTGAAAAGAAATAGGGTAAGTAAGACTTTCATGATTTTGAGTAAAGGAGACAGGAAGAACCATGGGCTCAGATGAAGCTGAGCACATCAAGGTGACATGAGGTTGAAATCCACAAATGGATGTGTATGGGGAATGCTCCTTCCAATGAACACTGTTGCAGACCGAAATTCGAGGCCACTCACACCTATTTTACTTAGGAGTCTAAAGCACCATCCATAGGGCAAGTTGAAGACGCCTTAGTTTGCTTTGTTTAGGTTTCTGTATGATCACGTGACTGCCTTCCCTTTGTTCAATGCTGTATTATTTAAGAATTGCTACCATGATGCCAATCCCCATTTCACCAACTCCCAAGCAATAGACACCTCGTGAAATAAGCAATGAGGTAGTATCAAGGCGCTATCCCTTTTGCCTGCTGGGCAATACTCTATCATCTCCTCCTTCCCCGAAACAGGAGTGCCTTTATTTTCTGTGATTTCAAGGATGAGACCTGGCCTCTAGCAGACATATCTATCCGCTTCCCCCAAGGCAATGCTATGTAAAAATTTGACATCCCCTGTATCTGAAGCAACAGTTGCTGAAGAGCCTGCGATGCGCGTGAAATGAAAAGAGCAGGCAGACCCAAGTGCGTGTGGAGCACCAGTCGCCTGATGTTCTGGCATGTTTTGCCACACGAGAAGCAGAATCAGATTTTGTTGGGCCAACATAGCTTCAGAAGGAGAAATGATTCAGCCATTAATACTTTGACAGAAGCCTTCTCTACAGGAAGATCCATTTAAGGGCTAGAAAAAAAATATTTTCTGATTCAAAGCTACTTTCAAAGAGTAGAAAAAGGAAAGCATATTTGAACGTTAGCTCTGCATTCAACATCGTTGAAATGTTTGGCTTCATGAATCTCATGCTTTAATTAGAGACTTTTGAGTATTTGAGATTTGATGGTCTGGAGATTGATGCTACAGCCAACCTGTAGACATGCCTGCCTACATTTCTGAATAAAAGGACACACATATAGGTAATCATTTAGGAGAAAAGGAAAGGGCCCACAGAGTTTTCAGAATAAAAGATTGAGTTTAGTTGAATTGCTTTCTTGGGGTGAACTATTTTGCCCAAACTAACTTGACCAAAATTCTGATCATCTCCTCAATAGCAATTGTCCTGAAGAAGGAAATCCCTGGAGCCCAGTGTGCTGAGTTCCATTGTCGATTCATACATGTTGTAATTAGGGGAGAGGTGTGTGCGGGTTGTATGTTCCCCAGCCGCCTGGCTCCCAAGCCCCCAGCTGCTGGCCCGCTCAGCCACTGGTTGCCTGCACCCGAAATAACCACGTGAGGACAGTATTCATTTAAACTCTGCCTGGCTTATTATCACTAGCCTTTTCCCGGCTAGCCCTCACCTCATAAACTAACCCATTTTAAAAGTCTGTATGTCACCACGAGGTGGGTGACTTACCGGACGGATTTACCGTACTTCCTTCTGCAGCGGGGGCCTCATGGCGTCTGGCTCACTTTCCTTCTTCTCCTCAGAACTTCTGTTCTGTCTACTCCGCCCACCTAAGGGCTGACCTATCTATAAGCCAGGCAGCTCTTTATTCAACCAATAAGAGTAATACAAGATACAGGAGAACACTCCCACACATACATATGGGAACCCAGGTGCCACATACACAGGAAACACCACAGAGTTCACTGGGCCTTGGACTGGTCCCGAGGTATTTCACGGTCAGTGTAAATGCCTATGCTGATAATTCTGATATTCCGTGATGCTCTGCAAGATGAGTTGAAAGGATTCATTGAAGGCTCCAAGCACCTCTGAAATACATGTGAAGTCTTCTGATTATTAGTCTCTGGCCAGAAGCCATCTTTGTTTACCCAGCTTATAAATAGTAATAACTTAGAGTTCTAGTCATACTTTATGTCTTGCATAAGTGAACTAATAATGCAAATATGATTTCAAGCTTTGTAGATGACTCCTGCAGAAGTTCCATAGTGGCACCCTTCTGTCACACCCTGACAACAGGTCATTTCTAACATGCTTAAAAACACAAAGTTTACCTGATGAATCCTAACTGCCTCCTCTTAAGGACTAGCATGTCAAGCTTTTGTAATTTGAAAAGTTTAGTTTGTTCTCATTTTATTTCTGTTAATCTCCACAGTTGGTAACTTTTAAAAACAAGACTACCTCCAAGATTTTTTCTTTCATCTTCATTTATTTTAAAATCTACTTCCCGTGACTTTGGGTTTTCTATGTCCCCTTCTTCTTAAGTTCAGCACCAATGTCAAAGTGTACTAAGGGGAAAGTAAAACCATAGCATCACACCCTGCTTTCCTATTGGCTCTCTCATGTGAACGGGGAGCCTTGATGATCTAAGATCTTGATCACATTTCTCAAGGAGACATTTCTGAACTCCTATGAGTGACCTGTCTACATCTGTTGCCAAAACGGAATAACCCTAAACCAATGTATCAATTCCCACTTTACTAATTGCAGAATACTGTTTTGCCTGCAAATGTCACTTTGAACACTTTTGGTTTGGAGCTGTGCTCTTGCAGACGTGAGTTGGGAAGAGTGGGTTTTGTGGTGTATTTGTAAATAAGGTCTTCATTCATTTGGAGAGGCAGCGTATCTTCTCTTGGTATGAGAAGGAATGTAAATTGTCTACAGATGACTTCTGTTATAGGTTATAAGAAAAAAAAGACATAGAGAAACATTTACTTTAAAGAGCAAAAGACAACCCACTCTTGTTCATTTCAATACAATAAACAGTTACATTTCTCAGTTTAAATATTTGGAAATCAGATCTGGAACACATGTCCTTTGTTCCTAATTCAAAAAAGTGGTAGTTTTGTTTAAAATTTTTGTTTGCCATTAGTCTATGCAATCTGTGTTGCAGCAGATGCATGACGAGCCCTATTAAAATACAATAAAAGAGCACTCAGGGCACCTTATTAAAAGTACAATCAAGAGAATAGTTTTGATGCCAAAGAATTATATTCTTCAAAGTTGATTTAGTAAAAAGTAATTGGAATCAATGGGTTAATTGTTTTTAGAGCATTTATAAGTAAATATTATTACCAAAGTATTTTAATTACTATATTTTATGTGGCCCAAATGTAAGCATTTATTAATACAAACCAAGCACTCATTACAAATTTGCACAGAAAATGATAAAATATTATGTATGAAATGAAGCATTAGCATGGACCATTAAGTCCTCTATTTTCATTTAATTGAATTTGTCAGTAGTACCCTCTTTAACTGAAAACCAGTCATAACCACAAAATTAAATAACAATTAAAGAAACAACTATTGAAAGAGTTGCTTGGGAGCTAAGGTGCCATTTAACCAAAACATAGCAATTTAATGTAAATTGCAGACCATGTAGACACAGTTCTGAAAATGATGCTTCCTGTGGTTCCATGTATGTTTTCGTAAATGTTTCCACATTGCACATCAGATGTCCTAGCTGTAGGACCAGTTTAGTTCCCAAAGGGGTAGGAAATCCCCACAGCCCATATACCTCTTCATATTGTGAGAAGTCAATGAAGACAATATGCAACAAGCCAACTCTCTGCTCGATTATTGTTTTGGACTACCAATGACTGCATCGAGATATTTAGATCCAGGAATATGTGCCTCCTTCATAGTCTCATAAGCCACTTAGCAAAAAGTCAATGTGACATTCAGGTCAAGCTACGACTATAGTATGCTTGACATTTAATGCACAAGAATACACTCTACCCTGAGTCTTCTGTGATAAATTGCATTACTCTTTCAAATAAAATTTTGCTTATAAATTCCTGACCTAACAATTCTAATTTAAAATACAGTTTACTTTACCTAACGATTTAGTTTTGTTGTGCGTGCATGTGTGCGAGATGGACATTTATAAGCACACTTATACACATTTACTTATTCTTACTAGTTGCTTCTAACCTCTGCAGGTTATTTTTTATGCTGTCTAGGCAAGCTCCATGTTGCACAGCCAGCAGGGGGAGATAGGATTTAAGGAAATAGTAAACTGAGCTTCAAGAAAGCAACTACTTTAGGAAACAAACAAACCAACCAACCAACCAACAAACAAAAGGATTTGTTAAGTGGAGTACCTCGAATGCATATAGGATGGGTGTCCATGTCAGATATCATGGAGGCTGCCAAATGAAACTTTGAGAAATATTTTGTGCAGATCCATAAAGGTCTAGGTTTGAAGTCCCGCAGACAAATGAGGTAGCTATTAGCCACACTTTGCAGTGCTTTCCAATAGAGAAAGTGTGAATGCGTGCATGTGAATCTGAGAATCAATTTACACAGTGCAAAGATCATATCTTTTATGTACATAGTCTCATTTACTCAGAGAAAATATCAATGTCGCAGGTTACTATTGCTAATACATGGGGCACTCACACTTAGAAACTTAGAAAATGATAGCAACATCAATGGTGGAAGAATTCCAATGTTTAAAATGTGATTATTATTATTATTATTATGCATATAATTTAATTTGCATTTATTATATCCAAATGTCTCAAATATATGTTTGAGTGAAATGCAATCAATATAGGTTACTGATTGAGAACCACATCTCCTTGAAAATGATCAAGCTTATGATTTAGAACAAAATACTCTCCTTTCACCAGTAAGAAAGGTTTGTCTGGTACTAAAAACACTAATATGTTCTGAGTCTGTCGTTAGTGTGAAGTGGACCCCAGTCAAGGAAGTGAAGATTGACCTGTATTGACTGATGTTAAAATTGTAGCTGCGGAAAATAGAAGTTTAAAAGTCAACCTTACCTCTGAGAACTGATTTGCCATGCAGGTAACTCCCATGCATTTTATTTAATTTGATAGTCAACTGTGTTCAAGATCAAATGTCTACACCTGTATTACTGATAGAAGAAATAGCATGTTTATAGTTCTTTTTGGCCCTAAGTTACAATTATATGGAGTGTGTTTCTTTTTGTAAGGTGATACTCAAGAAAATTTTCAAACGTACATTGTTAGTGTTCAAAATGATCGTTTCCCATTGAGTTAGCAATTATCGTTTACAAGTGGGAATGTGAGTACACAGAAATTTTCCTTTCCATATCCAAGCTGGTTCTTTATGTGTGTTGTCTCCTCAAAGATTCCATTGCAGAATATCAAGCAAGACAAGAGCTGAATTTGACATTAAATTCAATTTAAAAACTCTTAATTTAAAAACAATTTAAAATTTAAAAACAATCCTGCTACATACATGCATGCATGTACACACATATTGTACATGCATCCCTCTTAAACTCTGATGCAACTTTCCTACATTTTTTTTGAATTTTTGTAAGTAAAATGTTTAATTGATTACTCTTAATTATGCATAGTTATGAGATACCATTTGATATTTGGTCTATGTGCATATTGCACAAATAGTTGGCCAGGGTATTTAGCACATCTAATAACAAAGAATATTTTTGTGTATGAAAATAAAGTGAAAAATCTATGGTTTATTAATTTTGAAAAGTACTATTAACTATTTTTAACAGGCAACACAGTACATCACTAAAGTCTTTGCTTATAGTCTTAATTGAAATGACTTCATTTTAATCCCAATTACCTTCATCCATCTCTCCCTCCTTCAGCCACTAATAACCAGCTACTTAGTTTCTCTGAGTTCAACTTTTTAAAGCTTCTATATAGAGATATAGTAACATATAAAATAATTTGTGTCTGTTTTATTTGACAATACAGATTTTCTTCTCCCATCCATGTAGTCATGAATAGTAGAATCCACTTCCTTTTTAAAGCTGTATAATATTCCACTACACTCATATATCACATAGATGTCTCCTTTATCTATTCATCTATTCAGGGATACTTATATTGGTTTCATGCCTTGGCTATTGTGACTAATTCTGAAATGATCATGAGAGTGCAGATGTCTCCTTGACATACTGATTTTAATTCGTTGGATATGTACCCAGAAATGAGATTACTGGACCATATGGCAGTTCTGTTTTTAGTTTCCAGTATTCCAATTTTATTTTCCATCCAGCCCATACATGATACCTGACTGATCTCAAAGAAATAATTCAAAAGGGTATGACTGGAAGCCATGAGCTCCAAGATGGAGGACTATTACAGAGACGGAAAATGAACTTCACACATGGGCTTGAGCATGCTGTGACCTGCTCCAACTATTCCACGCTCAGACCCTGGGTCAAGTTCATTTCAGAGAGAGAGACTGCAAAAGACTTTTGCTAAAATATCTTTCTCTTACAAAAATATTTAATTCCTCTGAGCTTCTGAATATTTTATCATATATAGATTAAACTGAGATTCATAGAATTTAATGTGGAGACTTGTGCTATTTTTATATGTCAGATATGCTGATTTTGTTCTCCCACATTATCAATACACTTCCTTCTAAATTCATCGCA
Organism: Dicrostonyx torquatus; assembly: GCA_028555095.1. NCBI lineage: Eukaryota > Metazoa > Chordata > Mammalia > Rodentia > Cricetidae > Dicrostonyx > Dicrostonyx torquatus. The sequence goes on along the minus strand of JAQHUG010000272.1, from coordinate 2,253,224 downwards.
CTTGGCTTTTCCCCGAAGTCCTTCACCCCACATGCCTGTCGAGAACCGTCCTCTGTTTTCGACAGAACACTGGGACTGAACTGACTGCTCCAACTGATTTACAAAACTGAAATGGAAACATATGCTGTAACCCTCCCTGTCGGGGGGCTCTATGACTATACCAGTGGTATGTCAGGGTGGCCATCTTCCAGGACACTAGAAGAATGGGATGAATGTTGTTGGGCTATAGTTTATCAGAACATTCGAGGGGATTATATCAACATTTTCTGTTTTCACTTGGAGGAAGGCAATCTCTTCAGTGCTGGCATTTGGAATGTGGATTCAGAAGTCTTTGAAAGTTGCCAGAAAAAGTCCAATCTCAGAGGGAGGCCCAGACGATAGGCCACTAATCAGAAAATGTATCATTCCAACCAGATGGTTGGGATTGCATCAAGATACCTCACAGCCTGCAGAATCGCAATAGCTGAAACAAACTAACGTTTACATCCTAGGCTAAACCATGGGTGGAACATGAAAGGAAGAAAAGTCCCCTGACCCATGGAGTTATAGGGAACTCAGGCTGATGATGACAGCACCATTTCCACACAGGAATCTGCTTTCAAATTGTGCATCTCAGGGTGACCCCTAATGTTTCTCACACATGCGTGGTTGACTGGAGCAGGTTGTATAGCCTTATCTATGTTGAAAACGTGAAGAAGTGAGATCTACCACATACCTGAAGAGGGAAAATTAACAAGGCCACCTGATATACAGTCTTTCACAGAAACCAAAGGCAATAAAATGGACTGGGGAATTTTCTTATAAAAGAAATATTCTAGAAGTCTTTTAGATTCATCAGAGTTTATGCTCATGAATGCTGGCTTGCATGTGTCCCCCCAGCCCCCTTGGTTTTTCGAGAAAGGGTTTCTCTGTAGTTTTGGAGCCTGTCCTGGAACTAGCTCTTATAGACCAGGCTGGTCTTGAACTCACAGCAATCCACGCCTACCTCTGCCTCCTGAGTGCTAGGATTAAAGGCGTGTGCCACCACTGCCCAGCTCAGCTTGCATGTTTATGTGTGAACTATAGGTGTGCCTTGTGCCCATAGTGGTCAGAAGAGGGGGTTAGCTGACTTGGAACTGAAGTCACAGACGTTGTGAGACTCCCTGTGGGTGCTTGGAATTGAAACCAGGTCCTTTGCAAGAGCAATAAATGCTCTAAACTGCTGAGCCATACCTCTACTCCCAAAAGGAATATTTGTATAGTGTAAGTTATTTCCTATAATCAGTTCCTCAACTACAAATTTAAAACTCTCTCGAAAAGGCATTTGCATAATTAGCTGAGAACTTTAAAAGTCTGTAGTGTTAAAGAAATAATTAGCATCCCTCCCCCTCCCCAAGCCTTCACTTGATGTCTAGTGTCACTCAGCAGGCTCATATGTGCACCATATTGTCACATGCTGCATGGCTGGTCTGCAGAACTTCTAGTAAACATAAATTAATTAACCACCATCGTGTGTGACCAATGAGTCATGTGAGATCTTGGCCTCGTTTCATCCTCGGGACGAGGTTAGCCTCGGAGCAGGTCATTTCCATGCGGTTTCCCATCTCCGAAGGCCTCAGTCTCCCTCGCAGAAATTTTCCAGCATCTGACGGTGAAGCATTTTCCCTGTGTGTGGAGGCTGCAGGCAAGAGCATCCTTAAGCACTGCCTCACCTTTCTTCCCAGTAGAACAATCTGGATGCATTAAATGGAAACAAAGGACACCTGCGCCACCATTGATATTACTGCAGAGTATGTGAGAAAGAGACTAGAGAAAGGCCCAGACTGGAAAAGGTGGAGGAAATAGAGATACTGGACCATGACCTATGTCCCAGAACAAGGGTAAAATACATTATCAAATACTCTGGAAGGGAAATATACGGGCACAGGATACCTTTAGAGAATTCCAACATCCGAAGCAGGGTGCCAGTTCCGTTTATGTTTTCTCAATTAACTTGGCAACGAATTCATGGAGCGATGAAATCTGGCCTGAACTTAACCAAAAAATTAAAAAAAAAAATGTTTGAGTTTTTAACTGGACTCTATTTCTAGGAACAGTCACTATTTCATTTTAGGAATGAGAGACTATGGAAGAAATGCCAGCCTCTGAAGCACTTAGTCCCATAGTGTCTCTAGCCATGGTTTATAGCAAACAACTGCGATCCCATAGATCAAGCTCCCGTAAGTGAAAATCAAGAGATTTCCACTTGAATTCTGGGTGGCTGTCTGTTGTAATTATAGTTGACTCCATATCATTCTTTTCAGTTGACATGTCACACGCCTTGGATGTTCTCTCCCTCACTAGCTTTTCATCATATCCAGGGCATTCTATCTATACTCACAGTGCGCTGTTCTGTCTCCATCACCAATACCGTAGCCCAATGCCTGCTGTATGCGCTACAGTTCAGTTTGCTAGTCAGGCAAGGGGCTGTGGCTTGACACATACAGACAGAGACACAGGGACGTGGGTAACGCCAAGTATTCCCCAATAATTCTCAGAATGCCCCTTTATTGTTTTCCAGGGCAGCTTATATATAGGGTCTCCTTGACTAATGACCATGCCCTAACTCTCAGCTGCAAGCCCACCAGAAAACCCTGGCCATTGGGAACTCCTGAGGGTCTCGTGCTCAGAGCAGCTGCAAAACAAGTTGATTGCTCAGAGCAGCTGCAAGGATAGGAAAACAAGCTGTTTACTCCGGCAGCAGGGGTCACAGGAAATTCAGGGTCTGGGGGTCCACAGCCCCCAACACAATATGAGTCTGTGAAGGGCAGACATCAATGTAGCCTTCTGTGTCCACACTGTGCTGTGGCATGACATGTGTGCTTAGGGAATTTGTATTCCTAATCCCAGAGTGTCAGCAAGGAAAATATTGAAATATGAAGCATTTAAAAATTGATTTGGACATAAAGTAAATACATTTTCACTTCACATTTGTATGTAAGTTCAAAATTCCCCCAAATAATTTGGCTTTTTCATATATGAAAAAAAAAACGTCCTTTTTAGGCCTCTAAAAAAATTGTGCCTTAGACTAACAGGAATGGTTTATGGTGTTGTCTGTATAGGATGGAAAATTGTACTTCCTTACAACGGTTGTGATTGTGTCCCATATTCCCAAGTCAACGTCTTTTCTATTAGAAGTGGACAGTACTATTCATATAATAAAATGGCTCATCTGATCACTACCTGTTCTATTATTGTGTGCATATTATGAATAAGATTCTGATCTTTTTATACTCCTGAAGATTCTGCCTTTAATACTTTAAGTGGAATGTGGATGATTCCCTATTGGTTTTATATGACGTATTCATGTGTCCACGTGTTCCAACATTAGCACTAAATATTCATATTAATTTCAACCTGGATGCCTTCTTTTAACAAATGAGATTGTATATAACTTAGCTGGAGTACAATTCTCTTTAAAAGAAAACAAGGAACATCTCATTTCTTGTGTAAAAAATAAACCGTGTGGCTTTCTGGACAGACTATTCATTTCTACCTACCTCAAATTTTGGAAGGCTTCTTTAAAACCAGCGGACACATTAGATACATCCTGACAGGCTAAAAAATGAACCCAAATCCTGTGATTGAGAATAACTTAAAAATAACTTCAGCAGGGCTGAAGAGATGGCTCAACAGCTAAGAACACTTGCTGCTTTCTCAGAGAGCTGGAGTTTGGTGTCTCGCTCTCACATCAGGAAGCTCATAACCACTTTATATACCAAGTCCAAGAACTCCAATATTCTCTTCTGGCTTCTGGGGACATCCTTACACATGTGCATATACATACATACACATGCACACACAAACACACACACACATGAACAAATAATTTCAACAAAAAAAAAAAAGGAAAAGAAAAAATATGAGAGCTACGTGTCTGTCGTCAGCTCCATGGTCACAGTGAGATTCGCCTACCCTCCAGGTCTAGGCCCCCCGCATCAATTTGTGTTGATTGTCTAGAAGGTCCCTGGTTCTTCTCATGGGACTGTCATCCTCCAGCAGACTTCTGTACACTGTTGTGCTCTGGGAATGACTGGACCAGAACCCATGAAGCCCAGATACATGAACTCCCAGGAGGTCGGTCAGTCCTGTGACTTCCTCCTGTTCAAAGCAGTGGAAACGATCAGCAGAGAACCACACCATAGAAGGGCACAGTGGGTTCATACCAATGGAATCCCATCTTCTGCCTGACTATTGCCTCCCAGAACTCCTAAGATAGCTACAAAGTCTCCTTTAAATTAAGCCTCTCCCTAAAGGATCCACTATTATATGCTGAAATAATCAAGGGAATATGCAGAATGTTATAGTGATGCAAACTTCCTGTTTTGCCTTCCTCCTGTGTGGCCTCCCACTAAGGAAAAACGATGATAAAATAAAAGAGGATTTTTTTTTTTTTAGTTTATAATACCAGATGCTCTCAATTCTGGCATAAGCGTGATATTGACTCTTTTAAAAATGTTATTCACTGTAATACTGTCAGAGACTCTGTATCACAATGGATGAGTACTACAGAGAGCTCAGCACGCAGGTCCCCCGAAATTCCATAAGGGAGCCCACCTGGCCACAGAGCATCTCCAAGCTCCTTGCCTGTGCTGTCAATTGCACTGCATTTGCGATGTCTCCATTTCAGTGTGCTAAATACAGTTATGGTGAGAACCCCACGCAGAAAACAAAAAATAAAAACATTATCGGCATAAATCACGATGGTCACAGAATATTATTCTTAGAATTTCAATTTGTGTGTTCATTTCATTGCACGGGAGCATTCGTCAGTGATCAATAAAAGACCTCTAAGCCCAGGAAACACACTACAGTGGAAGTAACTGCTCTGTAAGGAGAAGAAAAGAAATCCAGAATGGTATAACATCTGCAGCTGCGAAAGAGCACCTGTGTGGGTGTGTAAAATGATGGCCGGCTCAATCAAACCTTACCGCTGCTTATCTCCCTATTGATATGCCATTGGGAGTAAGAGCCGCAGTTTACGAGCCAGAAAGGGCATTCTTTAAACACGCTTAAAAGGAAATATTTTGTTTGTACTTGTTGAGGGAAGATAGTATGTTCAGATGTTTTAGGTGGTAGAGGGAGAAAACAGGGGGGCGTTGACCTAGGTAGAAATGGGGGGATAGCTAACATACCTAGAATTCAACCTTCAGAACAAATCTGGTGTCTCCATGTTGTCTGACAGAGATAGGTCCGACCCTTGCAAGAAGCTGGGTTGTTAGTAACCTTGCAGGACATAAGCCATATTTGACCTTAATAACCACCGGTAGTATTGTGGGAGGGCTCCACCGATCCAGCTGTGCTGTGCTGTGCACAGGACCGTCTCTCAGCCATACCAAGAGTCTCTAATCAGCAGAGTGGCATCCTACTGAAAAACAAGTTGGGTTTGGAATTTTCTCGGCTTCCCTTTAGATGGGGCACGAGCATACCAGTTAGCATTCTTCTGTCACAAACTTGTGGATCACCCAGAAATTCCTAGTGCAGCTTCCATTCCCTTGGATCCGTATCCCACACGAAAGTGACTGTATTCTCTCTCACTCACACAGCCTGTTTGCATATAATCTCAGGGCTTCCCGGACAGGGCGCACAGGCTTCCATTGATCAAACTGAAGAATTTAACATTAAAGGAGAAAGAATCCCATTCCCACCTGCTTTGAAAGTCCGATCACACTGTGCATATCTAGACACGCAGAACTCAGCAAATATTTGTTGATGACGGTAGCTGATATCGGCCTCCCTTGACATTGCTTCTTTTTTATACTCATTTTCAAACAACCTAAATTCAGTAGGAAGAAAAAAAAATCAGTTGAGAAGGGGTGAGTTCACACAACCCACTTTGAACACAGTTCTGAGAGCATTTTGTAATAGACCAGGCTGACGGAGGCAACACCTAACAGGCTGAAGCCTGTTCCCTTCTGAACACACCACGAACAGATTCTAGTTTCAGTGCTTCTAAATATTCTTGTCGCAACTCCAGATCAGCCTTTCCATGAAGCGCTCATTTTAGGCAATTTCTTATTTCACATGATTCTACTTTGAAATAATTTCACATCGTAACACTCCAACGTAAGATGACATGAGACAGAAGATGACTTGCATGGTTTGATCCATTTCCCTTCCTGCTTTCAGAAGCTATTTCTCTGTAGCTCAATCTATTAAAAAGCTCAAGTTAATTTTGACCAAGGGAGATGCTAATTAGAGACACTCGATTCGTGGTTAAAAGCAAAACTTCATATTATTCATGGATTTTTTAATATTGGTGCTTCATTTCCCAACAATCTGAATAGACAGTTTACTCAAAAAGTTTTATCTATTTTAATTTAAATAGACTGAGAACCATTAGAAGTGCAGTTAACAATTATGTTCTGAATATACACAAAATAAAATTTTCTGTTTTTCATGAATGTTTTTACACATTAACTTCCAGAATTTGCCTCATCAATTTAAAAACAGGCTTTAAAAACCATAGAGATATTGAATTCAAAATATACCACTGTTATTTCACCTAAGAGGTCTGTCATTCAAATTCCCCTGTTAGAGAAACATCCAGTTTTCCATCTACCTTTCCTTCTGTTGCAAGCAAGAGTTGAATGCGAGCCGATTTGCTGACTCAGTCACTATTACATTCTGTTTATTTTAGCTGCCAATCTAAGCAAAGCACAGCTCAACTAGGTTGACTTGTGTGAAATGAGGAATCGAAATATGATCATAAGAGCTGACTTAGACTGAGCCATTGACCCGAGCTGGGCGCTAACGACTTGTAGCTTTGGCATCTTATCCTACCCTTCCCACTCACCCCACGAGGCAGGTAATGTCCATCCATGGCTCACAAATGGAGGAGCAATGTCTCAGAATCAACGTCCCCAAACCGCACACTGAGAGATGGAAGTAAGTCCAAATGCATGTTGAGTGACTTCAGACCAGTCGTTATTCAAATTTCCAGAGAGTAATTAAAATTGGAAAATAACTGGGCATGGCTGCACACTTAAACTTCCTGTGGCTAGTGGCAGGCCAATCGATGCTACAGAGGTCAGCCATCTCCACAGTCTCAGGTACCCCTATTGAATGGTGCTGCCCTACATTATAGTGTCTTTAAAAAGTATTGAAAAAAATAAATTATTGGCTTTCTGTAATTTTAGGTAACTTGAGCTGGAGAGATAGTTCACTGACAGAGTGTCTCTCATATGTGCGTCCATGAGTTTGATTCCCAGCACCAAAAAATCAAAACAGAAAATATGATGACTTCTGTGCCCTGTAGTACAGGGCCTGCAGTCCTAGCACACAGGCAAGAGAGGGAGGAAGATAAACTCAGGTTCATGACCATACTTGCCTATGAAGCAACTTGCAGGCCAGATAGGGCTACACAGGAAGATCCTGTCCCCAAAAATCCAAAAATAGTTTAATAAAATAATATTTATGATATGTGATAGCTTCAGTTCGAAACTTACTAGTTATCCCCCTTCTTGGCTATTGCTGATACCTGTCATCTCAGGTAATAGCAGATACTTTCACTGTCTAAATCTAAGTGACCCAATCCGATTCAACACAAAAACAATAGCCTGAGATGAAAAACTGCAGAGACAATTGGCCGGAGTTGGAAGTACTGTCAGCTCCTCACCAAGGAGAAGAATACACCCATAAGAAGCCCTAGGGAGAGGACCCAGGGAAATATGACTCCCTGGTAAGTGTTAAATGTCTGACACCAGACATACAAAAAAAAAAAAAAAACAGAAAATGGGGGCATGCATGTTGAATCTTCGTATCTAGAAATAAGAATTCATGGACCAACTTAGGAATTACTTCCCAAATGTGATTTCTTTTCTAAATCCTACACAAATTAATTTAAATCACAGAAGGCTGCAGCAGAGTTTACAGGTGTTTCAGTGGAAATACAACACAGGGAGATGAACAATCTAACAGATAATGTCACTTCCATGCAGTGGGCAGTTATATGAGAGCACATCTCTGTGTGAAGAAACTGAGAAGGTTATTCAAATAAACTGTGGTTTAAAATGTTACGTGCACTGCCAGGGGAATGACTGTGTATGGAGCTTCTCCTGTCCCTGCACCTTCAGATTCGTATATTTATAGACAAATCCATTGCCCTGTGCATCCATTTTATTTTTAAAATATCGACATTGCACAGGTAACACCGGCGTAGGCGGTCAAGTGTGCTTCTGCTTGAATTAGGATGTGTGTGACTGGACACTAATACTCTTTAGCACATGTCTTTAACACCGAGAAAAACTGTGGACCTTGTGCTGGAAGGAGAAATGTCCTGTTGGCTACTAGACATTTTAGTGACGTATCTGGGCCTATGCAAAGGACCAGACGAAGCAGCATTGCCACTGCCACCTGGGAGAGGGTAGTCTTCTACCCTGGCTTCACCGCTCAGCCCACTCCTGTGGATGACCTCGGCTGCAGCACTATGCAGTGTGCGAGCTCCCATCAGTGTCTGAGAGAACCTTTTTAGGCACATCTGTTGGTCATAGTCTCGGTCACACGCTGTGCTAAAGACCTGAGCAGCTTGGCCACTCCTCCGAGTCCTCCGGGATTGGCACCCAGGGCCGTTTTCTGTTTGTTGTTTGTTGGTTTTGCTGCCACTGTTTTATGAGTGTCAGGAGAGTCAGCTTTAATATGGGGAGTTGCATGATGATCTGAGGCACTTACATCACTGAGTGATAGTTCCGAGTAATTATTCTAGGTCCTGCTGAATCCAGGGGTAAATGTGGAAGGGGCAGCAAGGCCAGGGGAGTTTGTACATCGTGAATGAAAATCAGGTGGGTATGAACTAACTGGCTTTTGTGGTACCTGAAAGCTGATTTTCAATCATAGAAAAGATGCTAGAATTCTCCTTTCCTTAACATTTTGTCCTAAATCTTTTCTCTGATTGCTTGGAAATGTTGCCAAGTCTCCTTACCAAGCACAAATAGAGAGACAGCATAAATAGCCAATGGTGCCTGTAATCCAGACACATAGAATGTTAAGGCCGGAGGATTACCTCAACTCCCAAGCCAGTCTGAGCCACATAGTGGTCTTTGGGTCAGCCTAACAAAGAATTAAAAAAAAAAAAAAGCTTCTGATTTTTAAGTCTCCAATTAAAACCCCAACTGCCAACAACAAATACGACTTCCACTCTGGGTGATTAAGGTTTTTAGCTTGTGCATTTTATGTGACTATACATCAGACATAAATGAAGCAATCACGTTCTGCAGAAGAGTCATGTACCTACACACCCCTGATATGGCGTGTATACAGAGTATGGACAACTGAATACATGTCGGATTGCTAAGTATTTTTTGACGTTCCCTTAAACTTCAATATTTGCATTAGAGTAAAATGAAGATCATCGAATGCACTGATCGTTTCATTAGGCATGTAGTGAAGAGTTAATCCATTTTGTAAGTGTAAATCGGATTCAAAGGAAATCAGGAAATATTTTTAAGTTCATATTTACTCCCCAAACTTCAAGTTTATACACTCAGTCTCACTTGAATCTCTTAATGTCCTAATTTGCTTTGTAGAGAAAGTGTATTTTCTTTCATTCATATAATTCAAAACAGCTAAAAAGATTCTATTTCAACCACTTAAATGATTCACATGTGAGAACGAATATGGAAAAATCTAAGCCCCAAACAAAGCTGCAGTCTTAAATTATCATGATAATTTAAAACGTGTGTAATGTAATTATAGTGTAGGGTCTGCTACAATGAGCTCTGTGGTGCTCTCTATCCGATGTGTGAGGACGCTGATATTAGCTATGGCTCTCTCTGAGCATTTTTTTACACATTTCTGAATTATGATACCTATGCCAGAACCAGTCTACTGTATCAAGGATTTTTTTGGATGAAGGCATGAATTTTTTTAAACTGTCAAAACATGATAGAGCAAACGTTCAGTTTCTACATAGGATCTACTAAAGTATGAATATCAACTATGTAGAAGGTTTTAAATATGTAAAGATAGTCATACTCTAAAATAAGGTTAAAGATAAGTGAACTAATAATGCATAATTTTATAGCAAGACATCCTGGAAACATCTCAGATTATATACAATAATAATTACGATGTCCTTACAAATAGATGCTTAATTGGCCTTTCTATATAAACATCTTTTTGTTCATATAAAACATGTCTTGCCACAGTGCTGCCCCTCTTCTGGCAATGACAACTCTGTTGATTATGAATTGTAGAAGTGACAGTTATACACCAATACTAGATGTCAAAGTTTGGTTAAAACTTTTACACACTGGGTTCAGTTTACTGCAGGTAGCTCTACGAAAAAAAATGCAGAAAATATATTGATTGTTTTCTAAATAGTATTACTTAAATCATAAAGTCCTTACTTATAAGGTGAGGCAGAAAGGAAACAGACCCATTGTCTTCCATACTAATGGGCCATGTGCTGTGAATTCAAGAAATAAACAAGATATGGTGTTCCACTTTATATCCCACCTAGTCATCCATCCATCCACCCGTTCATCTATCTGTCCATCCATCTAATCAGCAAGCACCCACTAACAGACAGCTGCTACAAATGAATAACTACAACATGCAAAACCAGTACCAAGGAAAGATGGGTACACAGTATTTTCTAGTTGCAAGATATGTAAACTAATAAGTTAATTAAACATAAATAAAGATATATATATGAGGTAGGTAGATAAATAGAAGATAGATAGAAAGATAGATAGGTAGATAGATAGACAGACAGACAGACAGACAGATAGATAGATAGATAGACATAGAAAGACAGACAGACATAAAAAGAGATAGAGAATAGATACGGTATTACTGTATTTAAACAGATGCAACTGATCCGAAATGGGAAGGCAGAGAATGCTTCCCATACAAAAATGGAATTGAGTCTTGATTGGGAAGATGTGACTGATCTTAGTCACAGGAAGCTCCAGAGGCCACCTCTTCCTTCTCCTAATTCCTACAGCACTTTATCCCAGTTTCTGAGGCTGCACACCTATTGGTCTGAGACCTGCCGACAGAGGGAAGAAATATCAGCCTGGAAATACTGCAGGTACTTAAAGCTGGCTGCAGGTAGAATTGTCTGGGGTGTACGGAGCACTGCAGGGGGTGATGGAGCCCAAGTCACAAAGAGCGGCAGAAGCAGATGGCCAATCAGCTGGAAATTCCATAAGCTGAGGAGAAAGCTTCTCCTGTTGCTTTGAGCTCTGTGGGAAATGGCAAACTAAGTTTGGACCATGCAATATAAATAGAAACCAATGCAAAGGTGGAAGAACAGTCTTTTGAAATAATACGCATTTTCTAACAGCTCATCTGCACGAGTCCATGAACTCTTCATTCATTTTTTTTCTTTCTCTCTGTCTTTCTTTCTTTTTTGAAGGAATTACAGTTGATTGCACACAACTGAATGTCTGACAAGACCGAGTAACAGCCTCCTTGAAGTGACTAGGGTTTCAGTAGGGACTATTTCTATATAAACACACAGCATTGAGCTGCTCTGCCCATGAGGGCTACCATGTACTAAGCTTTCACTTACAGTGTCTTCACCCCTCCAGGGTGTGGGCCTGGCTGCCAGGTGTGGCCCTGGATGGTTGAGGGCACTGTTCCCTGCTGACCCTGCCCCCACCCCTGATTTCCTGCTTCCTTTTATCTGCAGACCCCTCTAAAAACCCCAGTGGGAACCTGCCAAGCCTGGCCTTTCTCCTGTCCTCAGGCCTTACCCACCATGGACTCCCTGGCTTACCCCTCCATGTGTGCTTGACCCTAATTGTGGATTCTGATTTAAGTTTAGGCAACCCCTCCCCTCGCGCTGCTGATTGTGACTGGAGTTGGAGACCAGCTGTCAGCCTTCATTTGCCTCCAGTGAAAATTCTGATTTGGGCTGTCAGACATACCTGCCCACATGGGATTCTGGCATGAATTCTATACTTAAGAAGCTTACACATTTTGTTTACATACCTATTTATTTTGGTCTTGTACATCCGTTTTTATTCCTAATAGCCACAATTCCGGGTTTTGCACAATTCACAGCCCGGACAGAGGCATGCATGCTTCCGGGATCTGCTGCATGCAACTTGAATACATAGCCAGGCTAGGTGGAAATCGGTGGGTTTGGCTCTCAAGGACAGCCTGTCTGTCACTGGGCAAGCAGACCCACTTAGACTGCCAAGAGAACTTAGTGTGGGTCTTTGAAAAATGCAATGCAAATCAAAGGAAGTCTTCCTAAAAGCAAATTTTATTCTCTATTCCTTTTGTACATTTTTTTTTACAAAAAATGCAAGGATTTTGACTAAATGCCATTTTTTCTTTCCCTTAATTTCTGTCCCTGCAATTTTGCATCCCACATGCCCATTAAGAATCAACACAAGTATAGTCTACACCTTTCCAACAGAATAACCTTCCTAAGTGCCTGCTGCTGCATGTCCTGAGAGATGCTTAAAATTACTCTTACACTGTAATAAAAGTTTGGTCAGATTATGTTAATTTATGTAAATAGACACAAATTCAGGGAAGTAATAATATGCAGTATGAATCAGCCCCATTTTTATCTTGACTGCCCTTAAAGAAAAAAACAATTTTTCTGCTGAAGAGAGAAAAAAGGATATTTTTAAATAATTGCTTATTGATGTATTAATCCATACTGATTAGATTCATCCATTCACAAAAATCACCTTACGTCAAAACGGTATACATTACATATCAACTCTACAAAATCATGTACTCTTAGACTGTATCTTAGATATTAATATTATTACATTCTTCATAAAATACATTTTGCAATATATTGCACAGCTTTAATATAATATATGTTGTATAAAAGTATTCTGTGGACACAATGGATTTTTAAAATATTCATAAAATAAACCAGAGACAGATTACTTCACTTTAGACATTGCTCCATGGTTTTTAGGGAACTTGATAATATCTAATATTATACTTTTATTAGTGTTTTCAAATTTTACTGAATTCCAGTTCTGTATAGTAAATGTGTTAATGGTTGTATTTTCCAAATATCAAATTACTCCCTTAGGCTTTTCTGAAATATTTAGCAAGCTATTTAGAGTAGATTCTTTTATTTCCAATTGTAACCTCTATCCCTTAGAAGGTTTCTGAATGCTGATCTACCAGTGCATCACGATTGTTACCATGTCTACGCCCACCACACCATGTGCAATTATGATTGTTTCGGCTTATAATAGTAGTTTAGCTGTAACATAAATAGAGGGAAAATGGCATGTGTACGGTAAAACTTACAGCAAGTGTTTATTAAACATCCCGTCTCCGTTCCCTGTACAGAATATCGTCCCCACACTCCTCCTCCTCTTCTTTCCTTCCTTCATTCTCTCATTTTCTACATCCTTATCTTCTTTGTCCATTATCCTTTCACTGATTTTCCACCCCTTTACTCATCTATATTTAGTCGTTGCTTTCCATTGTGTTCTTCAAATACAGGATTTACATAAACACGGTACTGAATTGACCTTTGTCCTGACAGAGTGAAGGCAAAGGTGACAGATCTACAGTAGGACAGTGTAGAAGTGGGTAGAGATGGTTGTTTTACTTTTTCTTGTTTCTTGTTATTTTTCAGAGGTTGGTGTTGCTGGCAAAACTCAGAGGGTAGGCAAGGCTAAAGGAACCATCAGTTCTATTCTTAAAGGCTGTTGGAAACCAAGGCACATGTCACAATTTTTCTGCAATCATTGTCTTCAGCCTCTGGACACTGCAGTGTTCTTGGACATCGTCTTTCATACACTTCTGGTATGAAGCTGGGTTTTAACTATCTGTCATCTGTATGGAAATTCTGATGCTGTAACCACTTATGTAAGTAGCAAGTCCTTTAGTCAGTATCCTGACTTATAAAAGACTTTCCCTAACAACATCTTGAATTTTGCAGGCAAATGTATGGAGCTAGAAAACATCATTTTGAGTGAGGTAACCCAGATACAGAAAGACAATTTTCACATGTACTTACTCATAAGTGGTTTATAAACATAAAGCAAAGAAAACCAGCCCACAAATCACAATCCAGAGAAGCTAGACATCAATCAGGACCATAATAGAGACATACATAGATCTAATCTACATGGAAGTAGAAAAAGACAAGATCTCTTGAGTAAATTGGGAGCATTGGGACCTTGGGAAAGAATTGAAGAAGGGGAGGAGAGGTAGGGAGGGGAACAGAAAAAAAAACCCGTAGAACTCAATTAAAAGAAAAAAGAAAAAAGACTTTCCCTGACAGGAAACATGGTACACCTTTCCAAGGGCACAAATGGGTACCCCCATGGGCACCCGTTCTATGCTCTAAATTCATGTAGACAAACACAGAAAGTCGCATGTTTGTGCTTTTATTTACTTTGGGAGTTATAAAATCCTTCTGTTTTGATCTTGTTTCCTAAAACACCCAGATATATAGGAAATTCTATCAAACAGTTTTTTTTAATGATAATACTGGTTAATATGGAGAATAGGTCCTGTTAGTTTGACAAACAACTTTTTTTGGTCTAGAGATTTTTCTTTTTGGTTTGGCCAAATGTGTTTGGCCATGCCATCTTCATGGGTATTTCCACGGAAATTTAACCCACCTGTTTCTGGTTCACAGCCTCTCACGTTATCTAAAAGCTACTTTCTAAAACCTTTCATTTGAGCTAAGGCAGGTTTGTTAAGCTCTGTACAAGTTCTGGAAAGCATTCTTTCTGCTCTTCTCGAAGATCCCAGTTGACATGAACTCAGAACCCTAGAGTTTGGTTCTATGGCTAACGTTGACAAAGCTTGACTGGGATCCAAAGCTGCCAACTACAGTTAGGACTCTGAAAAGCTCCACCTTTAAGAAGAGCAAAGTATTGCATGGCGTGTTCATAAGAAAGTACAACAGAGAGAGCAAAGACTGAGAGGTTGTAGACAAGGCCTCCAAGGGATGGCTAGTGTGGAAAGTTCTATTTTGTTAGCCTTCCTTTACTGGTTTATTTCCCAGCCACCTCTCCCTGGGACCTTCCTTGTATCTTAGGTAATTTCATTTTGTATACCAAAAACAATAAATAAATAAAATATTTTAAGTAAGTATTCTGATAATCTAGCCACAGTGAAAAGGGTTAGGAAAAGTCATAAAAATTATTGTCTAGAATGCATCTCACAATTTTCATAATTCACAAAAAAATTCATTCACTGCCAGTTTATTTGATTTAACAGCCTCCAAAGTGTAAGGTTACATGGAATAAGTAGCTAATTGGGTTAATTTAATAGCAGGTTAAATCTTTCTTTTATTTTGTCTAAAAGGCACATTAAAATTGTACAATTTTCAAGTGGTCTTGGAAATCTAAAGTAGAGTTTCTTGATAAAAAAAAAATATATAGCTTTCCCACTGCTGGGTTTACAGTGGAAATAGCTGGCACGCTTCCAGTTCACCACATGAAAATCTAAGCTGCCTGTATAAGTGCAGAATTTAGTGTTGGGTCTTAAGGTTTTGTTTGGCGTCTTGCCAACGATGTTATGCATTTAGCTGGGAAAATTGCCTAGAAGTTAATTGAGAGGAAAACACTAATATACAACCCCCCCAAGGAAAAAAACCAGCCTTGTATATGCATATGGTGCTGTTCATTGATAAGATTCGTATGTATACAATAAGGTCCCAGTATAGTTGCTGAGAGCCAGTTTTCACCCAGCATCCATTATCCAGCGCCATTCATCTCTCTTCTCTTCAGAGCATTTCTGTGGCTTCACCACAGCCAAGAATTTCCAGACACAATGACTTGGGGACGGGGTGGCTGGGTAAGCATGGGGGCGCTGGGCGATCATGGGGGGGGCCTTTAAAATTTCAGTGCCCAAAGGTAAGTGAATATTCAGACATTCTGGACTGTACAATTCCAGTTCTACCCTTTAATCTATTGTTCTGTAGAGGACTTTTTAGCCCAAGATCTCAGCTCTGCTCCTTGGTAGGCACAGGTAGAAAGCTCTTAGGGTTCGAAACAATGGACTCAAGAGGAGCCTGGGATGCTCTGCCATCCTCAGAATGTGTAGAGGCAGACAAGAGTTCTCAGATCCTGCCTCCTGGGTCGCATAGCCCTGCTTGAGCAGAACGCCAGAGTTTCTGTGTTGCTTATTGTCTCACTGAGGCTGTTCCTGCATGCTCTCTGTGCTTTCTTCTCTCCTGAATTTTCTCTGGGATGCTCATGAGGATGCCTCCTTTCCAGTCTGCAGCATGCCCCACTGCATTCGCCTTTGCTTCTTCCTTCCTTTCTTCCTTCCTTCTTCCTTCTTCCCTCTCTCCCTCCCTCCTTCCGTCTCTCCCTCCTCCCTCCCTCTCTCTCTCTCCTTCCTTCTCTCCCTCCCTCCTTCTTCCTCTCTCTCCTTCCCTCTTTCCCTTTTCCTCCCTTTCTCCCTTCTTTCCTTCCTTGCTTTATTGCTCTGCTCAAGAATCATACGAGAAACTAGTAAGATGTCTCCCAGGAATGACCTCTGTGTTTCTTCTTCAGAACGGAAGTACAGGAGACCAGTGGCCACACACTTGTGTGTTGTTGTCGGGGCGGACTGAAATCTATCTGGGAACACCCAGGGATGTCCCTGGGCCTCATTAGTACTGAAGTCACAGATCAGAATCCGCCTATCCACACCCCACTCCTTTCTCAGGCACTTGGTAAGCTGTGGGTGGAAAAAGAACTCTTCTCAAAAACTGAAGCCTGGCCTGAAGCTGGAAAGCCCAGGTCTTAAATGACATAGCTCCCAGGGAGTGGGCTTCCTGGTCACTTTCTCCTTTCACTGTGCTCACAAGAAAGGACTGGAGGGCAGTTAACTGGGTGTATTCTGGGATAGAAAGGGAGGCGAAAGTGATCCTTTAATTAAGAGGGGAATTCTTTTGTACCTGCACTGTATCCTTTTGATGCGTTTAGATAGAGGGGACCTGAGAGGCCAGGGACAATGGCAGTTTGCTACTGTCTGAATCCCTTCCCCTTGTACTTAATCCTGTCCTTATTGGGACCTTGGGTGGAAAGCTGATAATTTTGGCGTTGCCCTAAAAGGAAGGCAGTGCCTTGAATTCCTGCCACTATCCCATGATAATGAACAGGCCTAATGAATGCGGGTAAGTGGTAAGAATCTGTGACCAGCTGCATCGGGGCAGGTAGTACAGCTCAGATTTAATTGGGAGCAGGTATTGGAAGGCTGTATTACTTTAATTGGTGAGGGGTTTTCTAAATGGAAAGGACAAAGTATAATGAAGAAATTGTGCTGTACAATAGCACTTAAGCTGGGATTGTATGCATCCGTTAATCTGCTGAGGAATGAGGCAATTCTAAACAATTTTCCCAGTGAAACCAACTCCAGAAAGCTTGTCCCCTTTGTTCCCCCTTGGGAAAATGCAAGATTGAAACAGAAAATACCTTTACCGGGGCAATCATGTGCCACGTGTGGAAAGCGGATACAGCTGTAAGCTCTGCGAAAGGGATCTTTGTGGTACAATAGGGGACGGAAATAGAGATAAGGCTCAGGATAAGAGTGAGCCTGTCACTGCCGCTGGAGGAGGAATAAAGTGATGGCATTTACAGTGACAGATGAGCCTCTGAAGAGAGAGCAGGACAGTTCAGAGAGGGGAATTTGATATTTAAAAGACAGGGCTGCGATAATTAAAAGTAACATTGCATTAAACTGTTATGCAGTCCATTAATGGCAGAAGGAAGGCTTTGTCTCTGAAAAAGTTAATGATTCTCAAGAAACCACTCTGGAAGCCGCACACTACTGAGAGCCTAGGTGACCAGAAGGCTGACACTGGTCTGGATGCCTGAGTTCCAAACCTCTTTAGAAACTGTAAAAAGCAATGTGGGGAAAAAAAAACCCTCATAATAATTGTGTGGAGTTCTCTCTGGACAAGAGAGGGCTCAATTTGTGTGTAGCTAGGAGCAGGAATAAGGGAGACCAGCCACGTAATGAAGGTTACAAAGGTTCCTGCTTTGAACATGGGGGTATAAAACAGGCACAAGACAATCACCATCAGGCTAGTGGAGGTTTCCTTTCACAATTTACATTTAACAGCATAGCATGGGATAGCATTTATGAGAGAGAGAGAGAGAGAGAGAGAGAGAGAGAGAGAGAGAGAGAGAGAGAGAGAGAGAGAGAGAGAGAGAGGACACCTACTGGCTCCAGATTTGTGGTTCTGTGATGAGCCTTTATGAGACTGCTTACCAGGATTCTTAATTGGTTTTAAACCTCACGGGGACGAGCAATTGAATTGCATTTGTGTATTTTCTTACAGGTGGGAAAATGCCAAGATCAAAGTTTCTGTGGTTTTCGTTGGAGGAGGAGAAAAGGAAGCAGAATAGGAATGTTGGCCAGACTTTCCCAGGATTCCCAGGTGGGTTTCATATATTGTCCAACTGGAAGAACCAGACCAACTCATCCTTCCCCGAGGACTGCAAAGGCTATTGTCCCTGCTAGATCCAAAGGTAGAAAGCTACAGTTTATTTGAAGAACTCTTTGGAAGGAAGACTACTTTGGTGTTTAGATCCTATCTATTGGTCAACACAGACATTGGGTTCAGACTAAAGTAATGATACAATGTGAACAAACTAATAGAAACCCTCAGTATGAAATCTTTTATCCATAGAAATAAGAGTAAAAACATCCTCAAACATTGGTGGTTAGTACCAAAATCCTGCTTGAATCTCAGAAAATGAGGCATAAGCTAAAAGTTAACCGAATCAACACGGGTGCACCAGAACTTTCCTGCTGCCAAGACACTTTCACGGAGCACATTCAGGGATGTAAGGGCAGCAGCTCAGATTCATAACTGGTCCTATGTATTGAAACCTTAAAGCCTGTCAAGTTCCTTGGCAGAGCTGGTGGCTATGGGGACTGGGGTGGAGAAAGGTGAGAGAGTAGGAACTGGAGTCCCAAGTGATGCTCTGTATCAACAATTGTGACATGAAATACTCCCATGTTTGTCCACACCAAAAAGTCACGGTTAATTATAAATGATAAGCAAGTGTACATGCCAGGGTGTGCTTGTGCACTGAGCCTGACCAATGGGTTATGTGACTATGTTATACATAATATGTCAAAAAACTAAGACTAGAAAATACATGCAGCCTGAGAAGGAGAGTGCAGTTGTTGGATAACTCTGCCATTGCCCCACCTCTGGGACAAAGCAAAATATTCTCCTGCACCTAACTCCAGGTCAGTCTCTTATACTATAAGAATGGGTAAAAACATTCCCTTAGCTAAAAATCCTCCGCAAACTTTCATGAGCGATTACTGAACACTGTAACTGCTCATCCTAGCTTTCTGAACGAACTCACTACTAATCCAGAAATAGTTTATATTAGGGACACAAGTAAGGGAGAGGAGTCCATCTTGGGAGAATTCACATTCTACCTACAAACAGCAAATTTAAATACTGTTTCTTTATGCCCTCTTACTTAAGAGTTTAGGAGCCATGAACGTTAACAAAGCAGTGAATCCACTTACATTGGTAAGATAGAGTTCAGATGAATAAATTTATACTATTTTCTGCGATGGCGCCATCTTGAAGTAGAATCAGAAAGTCGATAAAGTTTTGGGGTTTATGAACTAAAGCCTGGAACATTTTCAGGGATTTCCATATCTCTTCCGCATCTATCTGTCTGTCTGTCTGTCTACCTATCTATCTTGCCTTAATATACCTATTTACTTATTTTGTATGTTGTAATATAGTCTAAGTACACTCACAGTCCTCCTTCCTCAACTGGACCACTCCATCGTCTTTTAAATTTGTATGTTACCACAATTTTAACAGTCATCAAATACCACTTTCCTCTCCCTGTAGAAGAATGAGTACTCCGTGTAGTATATTGAAACTTAAATTTGATGTATAATGTCTACATCGTTATCTCTGCAAGAATAAACAGAGCCATACATATGTTAATGCTTGAAATGAAGATGAAATATTATATAATATCACAAGATAGAAAGCATTGTAATAAACTTTCAAATAGTTTCAGTTAATGAAATAAGTAGAAAGGAGTTACAAATATAAGGAAGCATATTGTCACCACTGTCAGTGAGAAAGTGGTGAGGAAAAATTAGAAACCTCCTTGAAAGATTTTTGTCTTTACTCATTTCTAGACATCTCCAGGTAGAGTGAGGCCAACAAATTTAATTATATCTTAGAAATACCAAATATCATATTTTATATATTTTACTAATACATATCTACAAAAGAAAAAAAATGACTATAAATAATTGCTATATCTGATATATTTTTAAGTAACTCATATTTATGCATCAGGATTGAATGATATCTCACCAAGTGAATATTTTCTGACTATTCTATTTTTGGATTACAGAAGTTTGTCTGTAGCGTATATCAATCTTATATGCTTTCTGGGAGATATAATTAATTCATCCATGAAACAAAAGTCCCTTCCATGCAGAATGTCCTTGAAATGTTGAAGGTAAAGACAGAAACTTGAAAAAAGAAAAAAAAAGACATGAATTTGATTTAAAAAAGAAGCAATGAACTGCACACAAGGTACCTGGTGTAAAATAAATGTTCTAAAAGTTCTTCCCTCTCATTAAAGGGCAAAGAAGACATGAAGAGTATCATCTTCCAGAAGAACATAAAAACTTGGGAACTTGGATTGGTATGTATAATAAAAAAAGATAGCTTGTTTTATTTTCTTTTTTAAATAAATAAATAAAATATTTCATATAGAAAGGGGTTCTATAAGAAACTGAAGGATTATGTGTATGCCACATGCAGGCAAGGGGGCCAGAGTTTGTTTCTTTTCTTATTTCACACACAATGTGAAATAACTATATTTCTATTCTGACATGGGATGCTTTGTATCTGGTACCCATGATTTAACTTTAAAAGTTAGAATAAAAGACAACACCTGTGTGTACATGCCTCACATGAGAATCTAGGATCACCCCCAAACAATGAATACAGTAAAGGAAGGGCTGAGCTACTGACTTAAATGCACAGGACAAGCACCAGCCTTGGGGAGCTGCAAAGTCACCCCAGAGAGGTGATGCTCTCAAACACCAAAAGGAACATAGGAGTCCGTAAGGTAGCTTAGCGCCATCCTATCAAAATTATTATAGGAGTAATATTAGGAATGGAATTTCCAAAGCAAGAGCAGCAGTTTGGAGGTGGAGAAGAAGCAGAGTTTGACAAAATTATAGACAACCTGGTGCCATATCACTTGAACACAGATAGGTCTCTATCATATATGTGCACATAGAAAAATATGAGGCTGAATACTAGAACACTCCTACAGTCCTGGAACTTGGAAAGGCTCAGTTAAGAGCACTTGTTCTTACAGTGGACCTGGGTACAATTCCCAACACCCACATGGTGACCCACAACCACCTGAAGTTCTAGGGAATCCAAGACCCTCTTCTGGTCTCTGCAAATACCAGGCACACAATTGGCACAATACATACATGCAGGCAAACGCCCATACACATACAGTAAAATAAATTTATTTTCAAAAAATAAGAAAGAGGAATCAATGTAATAATTGTGAAAACTTTACAAATGTGAGTAAAAATATGGTTCTATAGTCCAATTGTATTTACCACGATACAGACTGTATACCCAGAGATAAGTGTAACTGAAGTATTGGGAACCAAAGACAATTGTACATTCTTTGAAGCAGCCAGAGAAGTGACTTGATTTGCATGAAGAGATTTCAAAATTTATTATCAGCCAATTTCTCATCAGAAACCCAGAGCCAGGAAATCAGAAGGATGACATATTTAAAGGGCAAAAAGAAAAAAAAACATATCACCAGTTTGTAAGTATACATTTGTCAAGGTTGTCTTCGATATGAGAGAGAAAACATATTTCGAGATAAATCTAAGTTAAAAGAATTCATCATAACTAGGCTTTCCTTACAGGTAAGTCTTCAGGATGGATATAAATACATTTTGTAGTGTTGTAAAACTGTATGAATTGCTAAATTCTCCCTATAAAAATACATACACAGGCCAATACAAAAGTCACTATTACTATAACTGGTTTTGTAATTCTAATTTTCATCATCTACAAGATTTTAGGACAAAAATATAAAAAATTTAAACATATGTATTATTCATTCAATGTATAAATGTGTTGTGTATGACCGAGACACTTACATGATTTGAGTTTACATAAACTCTGCCCTATGAGTCCTCATCTTAACTGACCATATCTCTTGAGTGCCTATGACTATCCATTAATTGCTGCTTTTGAACTTGGAAAAAAATCATTATAAAAACCCACTTAACACAAAAGAAGGTTGCTATGTAAGAAATTATGGACACAAGGATTAAAATACATTTAGAAAAAAACCCAGAAAATCATACAAGTCTTTATCAACAGTTCTTTTTGATATAGGTAGTTTAAGTTGATTAATCAAAAGTCATAATTTGGGTGGTGGAAAATGCCTGGGTGGTTAAAAACAGTTG
>JAQHUG010000272.1:2198681-2218257 GCA_028555095.1 Dicrostonyx torquatus | reverse complement strand
ATAACATACACATAAATAATACTAAAAGTAGTACATCTTTTAAAAATTAGATTGTCAGACCAGTTGAAAATATGGTTCAGCTGTCTATTGTCTTGAAGAAAATTATTTAAATGTCAGAAACAAATAACTTGAATGACAAAGAATATAAAATTATACAACATATTTATAGAAAAACAAAGGAAATGGATAGCTACACTAAAAGATAAATTAGTCTTTAATTCAAACCTTCCAACATTTGCAAATGTACATTATGTATTAATAAAGAACATTAACTTCCACGGATAATATAGCAAAGCAGAAATATGATACACTTCATTCCAGATCACCAGTATCTAAAATGCGTTGTGAGCACAGGTCCAGTGAGAAAAACACACCAATATAGACGCAAAGACATCAGTAATGCTTAGAGCAGTAAAACAAAAGGCCTATAGTGATATAGGGAAGCTGATTTCCACTGCAAATCTGCTATCCCTAACAGATCCAAGTAGATCATAGTACTCAATACCAGGATACATATTCTTCTCACTTGTCCAGGGACAATATCCATATACAACATGAGTTTGGCCACAAACAAGTCTTCAAATGATTCAAATCATATGAGGTATGATATCCAATGACAGTAAATGGAACAGAGCTTGATGTCTATACAGGCAGACGAAAAATCTACAGCTGTGGAGAAATTAAAGAAAACACCCCAAAATTACAAATGAGTTAAGAAAGAATAATGGAGATTTCATCTTATTAAAATAAAATTAAATATAATATTTTAACATTATGAGTTGCAGCCAATGCAGTGAAATACAGAAGTTTAAAAGCGCATTGTATTAATTGTCACAAGTTTTAGCCACCCCGGCAAACATAATGAGAGCTCCAGGTTAGGCAGGGATACACAGAAAGAGTCTCTCTCATAAAAGGATACAACTTCATCTGTAAATTCATGCAAACCAAGAAAATATTTAGTCCATGATATAACTCCAAACCAGGAGGAACTAGAGAAAGAGTTAATGAAAAGAAGGTAAAAATGAGGTCTATTTTATATTAAAATCATATGCTATGCTAGCAAGAGTTGGTCAGGTCCTCAGCATGACATGGGCCTTACATGCAAATTCAAATATAAAAACCAAATTTGAATATTTAACTTTGGAATATTTTCTATTTGTTTATTTGTTTTGTCCTATGTTTTTAGTTGTTGTTGCCTGTCTTTTTTTTTTTTCTAATAAGAGAGAAAAGAAAGCTTGCGGATTTGGGTGGGTGGGGATGTGGGGAGGATCTGGGAAAATTTGGAGCAGGAGAAGTTGTGATTAGAATATACTGTATGAAAAGAATCTATTTTTAATTTTTTCAAAAAGAAAAGAATGAATCAAGAGGCCATCCAGATGGCTTAGTGAGAGCTGCCAAGCTGTGCAGCCAGAGTTGTTGAATCGGATGCTGGGCACTTGGTTGGTGGCGGGAGAGAGCCCACTCCAATAGTTGTTCTCTGACTTCTACAAGTACGCACAGCATGGTCCCTCTCTCCCCATCACCACTAGCACTAGGCACACAAAATTGGGTTGATACTATTAGTCATTGATAATGTATAAAATAAACCAGCAATGAAAAAATATTTCACGTCTATTAAAATGGATAACACTAGAAAAGCAAATGAAGTTCTGTTGGAGAATGTGGGAAGCAACCATGGACACTATGAGCAATGATGGTTGGAATATAGAATGGTACCATCATTTGCCTCTAATATATGTGACTTCAGGGGACATTTCAGATTCATACACTGTGAAAGTAGGGTCTCCAAAGGCTAGAGAAATGACTTGTTGGTTAAGAGCACTATATATGTCTGCTCATATACAAGACCAAGACTTGATTCCTTGAATACATATGGTGGCTCACAAACATTTTACCTCCAGATCCCCTCTTCTGTCCTCCCTGACCCCAAGGACTCAAGTGATATATAGATACACATACAGTCAAAACATTCAAATGTGTAAAATAAAAAAATAAATTTTGTATATAGGCCTCAAAGAAGCTTGTCCATTAATATTCATCACTGTATTAATAATATAATCAAAATATTGAAACAGCTCAAACGTCCTCTGAAAGATGAATTGATATTCAAAATATGCTACATATAGTAAAATAGAGTATTACTCAGCTCTCAAAGGAATAAAATTCCTTGGACACATGTCATAAGATGGATCAAACTTTAAAATATAATATTATGTGAAATACACAAGGTATAAAAGGAAATGCTACAATGGCTTCTCATGGAAGATATAGGAAAAGCAACTAGCAGAGGCAGAAAGAATAGCTGCTGCTACCTGGATGGTAGCTGGCAGATGAGAGGAAGTTATACTTAATGTGTGTAGAATTTCTCTTTGGAATGACAAATCTGTTCTGGAACATAAAACTGTAATATTTGCACAAGACATCAATGTTCCTGATGTCATAGAACTGTCGCCTTAAAATTTGCTAAAGGGGGCAGGGAAGAAGCTAAACTCAGTAAAGTGCCTTCTGCAGAAGCATGAGAATCCGAATATCAACCCCAGCAACCATGTAACAAAAAGGCAGGCGAGAGAGGCACATGTCTGTATCTCCAGGAGTATACTGGTTGAGTTGGGCAACTCCCTGTTACTCGCTGGTCTCCTAGCCTGAACTAATCTCTTTGCTGAGGGGTTTCTTACAAAAACTGGTTAGCTCCTAAGGACTTAACCCTAAGTTGATCTCTGACCTAAGAATTCATATATGAGTGCACATGTAAAATTGGAAGGAAAATATTTATCATTATATATCAATTTTTAAAAGCTAACAAAGAAGCTTTCCTGATTTTTTGGGGGTATTTCGAGACAGGGTTTCTCTGTAGCTTTGGAGCCTGTCCTGGAACTAGCTCTTGTAGACCAGGCTGGTCTCAAACTCACAAAGATCTGCCTGCCTCTGCCTCCCGAGTACTGGGATTAAAGGCTTGCACCACCACCGCCCAGCAGCTTTCCTGTTTTTATTGATATATTATACAAGAAGAGCTTGTTTCCAAAATTGAAATTCTTCTCAAGTTAGTAATTAAAATTCTGCATTTCCTTGAACCCAAGTAGCCATAATTGATAAAGAAATAGTATTAGAATAGTAATAGTAATAGAAATACCTATGTACAGTACTGTAAATGGATCAAATTATTCTAAATATTAGATAAAATACTATTAAATTAATTGTTTGTTATTCAAAGTTGATATTAGCATCTAAAGATAATGACAAAGATTATGATTATGTAATAGATTCTTAGACACAGAAATCCAACACCCAACTGTAGTAGGCAGGTTTCCATTTAGGAACAAGACCAAATATATTTATATGTGAGATTCACTGGAATTGTTTATATATATATGTCCTAATCAGCTTTAAAAATATGGCTAGGTTTACAATGCAGTGACTGAGAATCTCATACCTGCTCACTTCACAGTGTTAGGTGCTTCAGCAGTCTCAATCTGCTGCAGTTATCTGGAAGATTCTAACATCATCTCTAGTCATTCAGTCCCTGCTGGAAGTTCAAAATATTGTACTTCAATGTCAAAGAAGGACAGTAGTAGAGGGGAACTGATACACTTAACTGTAAGAAGTAAAATTAGTCAGGCAAACAAAATTGTTTTTTGTTTTTTTTGTTTTGCCTCTTTACATATGGGTCACTGGCAGAAAGTAGAACTCACTGAGGGATAGGATCTCCCACAATTAATCCTTTGTGAAAACACCTTCACACATCTTCCCAGAAATGTTTTTTAATTAATTTCAGATCCTGTAAAGTTGACAACCAATATTAATCATAATAATGTTAATAATGGAAACGTGCACAGACAAAAACTAACAGAGGGAACCATCCTTGACCTGCTAACAAGTGTCTATATAAGACTTATGGGTGGTATCACCCTCAAAGCTTAAAGACTGTATATGTTCTCTGTAGAGTGAGGATAAAGTAGCACTCAGGTCTCAGCAATTAAATTTAATATGAAATTAAAATTGTAGACAATATAAAAAATGAAGTTGTTACATTAGAAAGGATGACCCAAAACTGTCTTTCTAAACAGGTGATATCTCAATATATACATTGTCAGTGAATCGATAATAAAATTAGCAAGCTTAATGAAGAGGCTGGGATGGATCAATTCAAAAAAGAGGTCTTATCTCTATAAACTAGCAGCAAATAATCCAACAATGAATTTGGATTATAATTCATTCACAAAAGCATCAAAAGAATAAAATATTTTAAACTATGTGGTAGGAGGCCACTTGTTTGTTCCTGACTGCTCAGTCCCAAAATAATCAAACAGAAACCATATTATTTGTAATATTGTTTGCCCAATAGCTTAAGCCCTTTTATGGCTAAATCACATCTTAAATTAACCCATCTCCACTAATCTGTGTATTGTCACTGGGCTGTGGCTTACCAGCTACAGTTCCGGCATCTGTCTCTGGTGGGGATACATGGCTTCTTCCTGACTCTGACTCCTTTCTCCCAGCATTCAGTTTAGTTTTCCCCTCCTAGTTCTACTCTGCCCTATCAATAGGCCAAGGAGGTTTCTTTATTCACGAATGGTATTCACAGCATACAGAGGGAAATCTCACATCAGAGCTACATTTAGCAAAAGTAGTAGAAAACTTAAATACATGATAAGTATCAAACATTATTTGTTGAAAGAGGATTGCATAATTAATACTTTTTCTGTCCATTCTCCCAAAAAAAACACTCCTATACAAATTTGAGTAGGTGTTCATTTGCTTTAAAGTTGACAAATTGATCCTAAATTAGACAAAGAATCGCTGATGATCAAGAATAACTGAAATGAACTTGAAAGAGGCTACAAGATTTAAAGTTTCAGATAACAGAATTATTCTAGGACTGCAGTAAACAAGATAGAGTTGTGAAGCTCACCATAAATACCAAGGAGAGTTGGTATGCAGAGTTCAGAGCCTAGATGGAACACATCTATAGCACATGATTTACAACACAGGTGTGAAGAGTCTAAAACAGGAAAGGAAAGGCTCAGGGAAATAGTGCAGTAACAACTGGATACCCACTGTGTGGAAATGTTTCTAAAATGTATACATACACAAAGTCTCAATG
Organism: Dicrostonyx torquatus; assembly: GCA_028555095.1. Taxonomy (NCBI): domain Eukaryota; kingdom Metazoa; phylum Chordata; class Mammalia; order Rodentia; family Cricetidae; genus Dicrostonyx; species Dicrostonyx torquatus. The sequence goes on along the minus strand of JAQHUG010000272.1, from coordinate 2,213,156 downwards.
AATTTACTCTTTAAAGAGAGAACTATAACATTACTAGGCACTACATGGTAGCAAATAGAAAACCCAGTGCTGGGAATAGGTTTGCTCTTTCGAAGTTGTTGACCAGTAGATACTCCTAGAGGTCCAAACATTATAGGCTATGATCATTGTTCTTGGTTACCCTCCAGAACTTAACAGTAAGATCCTATTGTTGAAGTCACCTCATACTGAATTCACAAAACGAGAAGAAATCCCATGGGTACTGAGTTAAAGGTTTCATCTCAATGCCTAGCTTTCTAATGCTGGGAAGTACTATGCACACTCCTGCAAAAGAAAACTAATCATCTGTCTTCCCCAACTTCAAATACTGTGAGCTATAATAATAACTGTGTTGACAAGGTGAAGCTACTGGTTCAATAGTGGCACAAATGTTATGGGAGTCACAAATTTTTTCTGATTGCATTTAAGAACCACTCAATGAAATAAAATCCATACCTAACCAGATTACCAATGCTAACAACCTATGGCTAGCAAGATCAGAGAGCCTAGGAGAGAGTCTACTACTGCTACTCTACCAGTAGACACAGTGTTAAAATGACCCATAATCACTTATTACTATTTCCATAGATGTTCATCATTGAACTCTTGTTGTCTTTTTATGAAGATTGTAATTAATACAAAGACCCCAACCTGGTCAAAGGGCAAAGACTAAGGGACTTCAAAGTGCTCTGCTAAAGTAGGACATCAATATCACACGTTTCCTCATGAAGTTTGGAGATCATTTCAAAGAGAGGACAGGAAGAGAGCAAAATCCTGGGGTGTTAGGTGACTCCAGGGAATTAGATTGTTTGGTTATAGAGAAGTTGGGGATTAGGATGGGTATGATGGACACACATTGTATGAATTCGCAACGAGTTTATAAAAATATTATGTTTGACAAAAAGATTACTGTCTTCTGATATTTCTATCACACACAGCTAACTGGAAAATGAGCCATAGACCTCGTCTCTGAGCACAACTCACAAAAAAATTTAGAAGAAAACATATAAGGCAATTTTGTGACCTTAATTTTAGAAAAAAAAGTTTTCAGGCACTCACAGTAAAATCTATCAAAATGAAGAATGATTAATTGAATGATTAATTGAAATTTATCAATTTTCAATCTTGCAGCATTGAAAGATAACAAGCATGTTTTGGAAATTCAGAGAGTAGAACCTCTGTGTTTCTGTGTATGTGTGTTTGTGTGGTGTTGTATATAATGGGCAGTTAGGTGAGTGCAGAATGTGCACTCCAACTGAGGGCAGAGTGCTGAATACCTTACACCCCTACAGAGTCTCTTCAGTAGCGAGCTGGACAGATCTCATTGGTTTAGGCATCAAACTTGCCTCCTTTTTTTCACGTGGAATTTATATTCCTCTTGAATATTGCAATATTATCTCAAGCGGTCCTGAAACTTTTTCCTGGCATGCACATTTTTTTTTACTCTGGTTTGGGTTATACCCCTACATTCAAAAAACTCTGGATTATTCTTGTGTCACACATGGGGTGACAGGCACAAGCTAATTAATACATGTGTGCATATGTTCATAGTAGCATAGTAAAATTTAGCATAATTGAAGTAAGTCACAAAAATTTTAAATTCAGTACTCAATATCATGTTCTTGAGGACCTGTAAAATTCAATCACAAAACAAGACTTTTCCCTTTGTGCCCATGGATGATTAAAGTGTGAGATCTTGGGTTGCCCTTAATGGTTTCTCCAAGTTTGCTCAACACATCTCTCCGTTTGACACCTAAAGCCTTAGAATTCCCTTTAACTTTGAAAAGTCCTATATCCTACTCTCAAAAAGAGTGAAACATGCTTTGCGATTGCTGTTATTTTTAGATTATGATGAGAAGTGACTTTTGGCTACAGGTTGATGTACATGGGCATCCTTAAATATCTGCGAAGATTTTTTAATGGCAATGCTTCGATTACTGTCTTTGCAACTGTTTCTGAAACAAAATCCCATGCACTGTCACATCCATGGTCTCCTTTTTTGGAAAACTGGTAACTAAATTCATTTTGTTGCATTCCTCAAACATTTTCCATTTCTTAGTTCACAGAACACTAGCTGCAGTTATCTGGCTGGAGAGCTTACTTGGCCTCTTGTGTACTGCACAGGACTGAGCTCAATCAAATGGCTGCCAAAGTTGCTGTGGTTACCTTAAAATGTTGTCCTTTATTTCAAGATACCTTAAAATATTGGCTTTCATTTCAATTACAAATTACAAGTGGTAAATTTCTTCTTCGGTTTTGAAGCAAAAATATAAGGGAAGAAAACATATATATAGACATACATAAATATTTATAAAAGAGTAGGGGTTCTATTTGGTCTTCTGATAATTTTTCATAGGAAAAGTAACTGCTTTGTGAAGTTTTGGGTTAATTGTTTAATATATTATATATTATTTAATTTATTATTTAATATATATTATGTAAGAAGTTAATCAGATGCAAAAAGCTGGTTTGCTTTATATAGATTTGAAGTCACTTGAATGCATTAGTGTACCTGTGGAACCCACAAGACAGATTGAAAACACAATAGGAAAAATAAAAAATAAGAACAGGATAATATTTAGTGTAACACCCATGAATATTATGTGTAAAATTCTCCAGCAAAGATTAATCTGAATTTATGTAGTTCACTTGGAAATTTTTCACAGATTTTTTTTTCCATCTGGATATAGTCAAACTAGAAGAAAATGCAATTCAGTTTATTAACAGTTAGGATATCATCTGGAAATGAAGCTCATTGCGATCTCAAATGGGCTCTACAAGGAGCTAATGAGCAAGCAAGCTCCTGCCTGATATTGACAATTAATCAGGCATAAAGGCATTTAGGAGCAGGGCGCATTGACGAGCATGTAGGCTCACACAGACTCCGGTGCAACATGATATGTGAACATATTTGTCTAATTGTACTTTGGGTTTCCTGAACAAATTCCCACCAAAACACTTCATTATCCACAGAGGTGACGCATCCGTTTCAGAGTCTGTAGGAAGCTCTTTGGTTTGCTGTAACCATATATAATGGATTAAATGAAGTTCTATTAGGCTTTGTTGCCAGTTTTCCCATTTAATTGCTATAGCAACCTGAAGCCAAAGTTGGATCATTGGATAGAGTAACTGAGCGATTCATTGTGTCCTCATTATCCTTGGCCCTTAAGGGAGAAAAAAAAAATCAAGTATTTAATATAATTGGAAAGCTAGGGTGAGAAAAATAGTTTTTCCCCTTACTTTTAAATTAAGAAATTTTAAATTAATTATTTTTCTCCCTTTAAATAGAAGGCATTCAAAACATATATTTGATGTCAGCTTTACATAAAATGTCTTTTTTTTCTGATAACAAATGACTCCTTGCTGATCTTATGCTGATATAAAAATGAGGGAAATAAAACAAACGCTTATTTCATAGGTTGGTACATTAAAAATCTTATAGTTAGTGTCTACTAGATTCTTGTCATTTATTATATTAGGATACTTAAATATCATAAAACACTTAATTCTGCTGATAGTTCACTGTTTTAAGCTCCCGTCCATCCCCTATACCATATGTGATGTTATAGATCTTCCCACTGTTCATTTAATACTTTTGATTTCTAAAATATAAAAAGAAAGCTTCTTTGTTGCTAAATATTATAGTTAAATGAGGCCTTTTGATCTTAGGAAATATGTGATGGCTGTGGAGGGCTGGGGAGCATTGACTTTGCTCTTAGTGTTCAGACATATTAAACATACCAATATTTTACGTTGATTTGATTGTTCTGATTTAGAAGCTTACTTTTCACCTTTAAAGGATGTTCAGCAAAGTCGATAACTTCCTTGCAAATCGTCAGAAAAATATCTAGCATATTAAAATGGGGAGGGTTTAAGGAAGTTCAATGAAGGAAACATAGGTAAGTAGAATGAATATCAGAGCAGGAAGAGAATAACAGTGAAGGGTCTATAGATTAAGAGCCATTGGAGAAGTAACTGAATACCAGAATGTTCACTAGATATTGAATGGATGCTTTCAAGAATACAAGAAAACCAGTTATAACACAATATCATTTTGTGTGAAAATAAATATATATAAAATATAAAGTATAGATGTCTTGATAATCGTGGTTTGTAGTTTTCACTTGAACCGCAATTTTAATTAGATATGGCTTGGACTTGAGTCTTTTAGAAAGGAATGTGAAGCTCATAAGAGAATGCAATGATTGGACTGCTAAGTTAACTTGGGCAAACTAACTTAAAAAGTATTGTTTGTCAGTGTTGGCATAGACCCTTCAAACTTGCCTATAGAACATCAATGGGACCAAAGGAAAAAAGACAAAGTAGTGAAGCCAAGCTGTATGCTCAGCTTCTGTGGACATTTGGGAGATCCCATGCTTCATAACTAGGACAAGGATGGCTGTAGTTATGCTCAAGATAATAAAATGGGAATCTGAGGGAGATACATGGATGTTCTCTGCTCCCTATGCATTCAAGATGCCATAGAATCCGCAGGAGTCCTGAAATTTTAAGAGCTGGCATGTCCTTTTAAGCTTCCTCTCCTACATTTACTTTTTCAGTCAATTTTCCTTCACAAAAGGCAACTTCAATGCCCAAGAGAAACAACAGAAAATTATACATTTGGAAGAATTATGACATGAGAGGCACAGCCCAGAGATATCAAGGTAGAAATGGAAAGGACTCAATAAAATGTGGTGCCAGCATTAATGTTTTCAAAATCGTCTATTGAATGTTGCTTGACTTAAAAGCATGTGAGTGAACCACATCTTTTTTTTTTGAATTTCTTTTTTTATTTCTTAAATATTTATTTATTATGTATACAATATTCTGTCTGTGTGTATGTCTGCAGGCCAGAAGAGGGCACCAGACCTCATTACAGATGGTTGTGAGCCACCATGTGGTTGCCGGGAACTGAACTCAGGACCTTTGGAAGAGCAGGCAATGCTCTTAACCACTGAGCCATCTCTCCAGTCCGAACCACACTTTTTAAGAATAACTGGTGGACTCTAAAAATCAAACTGGGAATATTAATTCATTGCATGCTATACATTTGTATGTACTAATTCTATATTATCATGCATACATAATGATTCTGTACTATAATTCTTACATGCTAATACATAAATATCCCCATCAGGGTCAAGTCTTGGATCTGTTACCTTTTATGAAAACACTCAGGAAAGACATAAAACCAGATTGGCGTTGGGGATAATGACTTCGAATGAATAGAGAGATACAAAGATTTCCCAAGTTGTACATCAATATTGAAAATGGAATAAAATATTAAACTAGCCAGTAAATATTAAGTCTAGGAATGGGAAGAGATTCAATCTGAGTTAAGACGGAATCAGACAAGATTTAAGAAAAGTAACTACCAGATTGTGAAGAACACATTGGCAGCATTCTATAAAACCCCAAAGATTTAAAAATAAGAAAAACGAATATTCTGAAATCTATAAATTATTTTAGGAATTTATCCTACACACATACTGACTTTCTTAAAAGTCATTTACATAAGACCATTTGGCAGAATTGCTTGTGCTATCAAGTTTAGGACATAAGTAGGATATATAAAACAACAGAATCAATTAATATAGTATGCAAATTTACTTAATTTAACAGTATATAATCATTAAATGTATCTTGGGACATAGTCATAGTTTGAGATACATTATTTAGTGAAACAAAGGAGGGTCATAAACATGTACAGTAAGATACATTTTTTAAAAGAACACAGAAAAGCAAGCTAATTTTCTATAAAAATCACACAAAATTTTCTCTTTTGAATTACTTATGGGCAACAGAAGAACTGGTTGTTATCTGTGAATAAGGAAGATATTAGCACTGGGGTGAAGAGTATGAAATCAAAATGAAATGCAAGTAGAAAAAAATTGATGTAAATAATTCAGTGTAAGAAAGAAGATTTTAAAAGGTAGAAAATTTAAAGTGATGAAGAAAAAACCTTCTGAGTTAAAATTCTGAGACTCAAAGAATTCCACAAATTATAAGTAGCAGTACAAATGGAATGGGATCCATGCTTTGAATTATAAGTACAAAGAGAATAGTACTTTATCTTATAAACTCAGAAGTTCCTAGTTCAAATAAGAGCTTGTCATCTCAAATACTACTTCTGCAACATGAGATGAGAAAGAAGTCAATGTTAGGATATGTACTGTCTGTAGTGCTTTTGAAATTATTTACCCAAATTGTTCTTTTAGTAGTGATCCAATAATCTTGGGAATACATGTAACAAAATTCACAGATTCATTACAAAAATCAGTACAGTTGTAAAAAGAAAATTGAAATATTGTTTCACACAAATTCAATTTTATGGCCCAAAATTATGAAATTCTAGATATCGATGTTCATGAGAACAGAATAAGGGGTGCTAATATATATGACAAATCAGTGGAAACAAATTTAGAAATATTAGTACAAACTGATACATTCCATCTGCATCATTGACTGTCTCTGGTGAGGCAACAAATAAATGAATATAAAATAAAAACCATAAACTGGATTAATTTTTATGCATTATTATCTTAGTGAAAGAAACTGCCTGCTTCCCTGAGCTTACAAAGAAATGCATCTTTCGGAGATTCAGCTTTCTTTACTTTTTATTATAATCTGAGGCAAGAACAATAGAATAAATGATCTTTAAAGTATCACAACAATAAACATGTTAGGGGGAAAAAAAGGTTAAATAACTTATGAGTCAATGGTAAAATCTAATCGATTCCAAAAGAGGACAGTAAGCGCTAAACGGTTATTCATGGTTAAGGTCCATGTCACCAAACTGCAGCCTAACTTCTTGACTCATACGACCTGATCATTTTTGAAATCACCAAATGGTATTTTAAAGACATCTAACTTCTTAAAGTGTTTGAATTTTTAAAAGGGTGTGGGGCTCTTAAATTTCTACTTTGCTTTATATCGCAATATTAACAGTGAGTTCTTGGGATAAACAGGAAAGGCAAGGTTATGATTTCGTAATGATGTATTTATGTGTGAATCTGACAAGGAGTCAGTTGCACTGTCTTCTTTTTGGTTAACTTAACAAAAGCCAAAATCATCTGGGGAACGAGAATCTCAACCGAAACTATCTTTCTATTGAATTTGCCTGTGAGAACATCTCTAGGTCATTTCTAAAAATTAATTATTGCTGTGGGAGGGCTAAGCTCACTGTGGATGGTGGTACCCCTGGACAAATGGTCATGAAGTGTGTATGAATGTGAGCTGAGCAGTCCTTGGGGATTAAGCCAGTCTTTAAAACATTCTTTCATGATTTCTGCTTTAGCTCCTGCCTCCAGGCTCCCCTGTTGAGTTCCTGTCTTGATTTCCCTTTATGATGGAATGAAATTGGAATGGATAAGCCGAATAAATCTTTCCTTCCCTAACTTTCTTCTGGTCATGGTGTTTATCACAGCTATTGAAAGCAAAGTGAGGACACTGATATCTTTTCCTTGTGCTTTATTTAATTTTATTTTAATTTTCTTCATGTAATGTGTTTAGCTCATTAGTCTGTTGAGTTGTAATTGTTGACTGAATGTTACACACTCCGTTGCTTGTTTATTTGTTTTCTGCTTTTTTATGTGTTTGTATGCATTGTGTATGTATCCATATTTACAGGTGTGTGGAAGCAGGTGTGCATACATTCTGTACTTTTCCAGAAGCTGACTGTTTGTGGTAAAAATATTCCTAGATTGCTTTTCATGTCATTCACCGATGTGGTGTTTCTCTCAATGAAACCCAGGTTTCACTGCTCTTACTCTGTGGTGTCCCTGTCTTCCCTTTGAAGGCTGGAATTACAGTGGACTGGCATGCTCGTCCAATATTTACTGGGTTTTGGCGATACAAAATCTGATCATCACATGAGTTCTTTAAGTACTTTTACCACTGTGCCTTCTCCTCAAATCTATCTGGTATCTTGTTTTTGTTGTTGTGTTTTGTAATTTTCTTTTGAAGAGATCAGCACCTTGCTGTGCATCCCAGAATGACTTCACCCTTGCTATGTAGATCAGGCTAGCTTGCCACTACCAATCCTGTACCTGTGTCTCTTAAGTGTTGGAGTTTTAGAAGCCTTAGCCTTCCCCAGTAATTGAAATATTAATTTTAAAAGCTAAGAAAAAACTGAATGTACTAGTAAAAATTTATAAACTCAGTGTCTGTATGCTGAAGCAGGGGTATTGCTTCTTAAGACCTATGCTGGGAGACATAGCAGGACCATGTCTAAAATAATAATAATAATGATGATAATAATGACAAAAAAGAAATGAGATGGAGAAAAAAAGAGAAATGATAAAGGAAGTACAGGAGAAATTATTAGAGAGACAGTCAATTGGATTTTCAAAACTAAATTTGTTAAAATATTATTTTTTAAATAATGATAATCCCATCTTTTATTGGAAACATTTTCCTTACAATATGTTCCAATCACGGTTTCCCCTTCCCCTGACTCCTACAAGATTCTTCCCTACATTTCTTCACACACAACTCTGTGCCATTCTTTCTCTCTTTTTAAAAAGCATATAGTCATACAAACCAAAACACAAACAAACAAAACAAACAAAAACCAACCATATGGAAAATAATATTATACAAGCAAAAGATCAATTAAGAAAATTCACAAAAAAAGCAATATCAGACAAAACTCTACTTGGAAGCATGGTTAATATAGCCAGTGATACTCCATTAGAGAAACCTAAATTTTCCTTTGAAAGCAGATATCAGTTTTAGATAACTCCTTGGTTGATGTGAGATCCCAAGTCCTTTTCCCCCTCTTAGTGGTAGGGTTCTAGTTGGTTTGAGCCTATGGAGTCCTTTGCATGCTGCCACAGGCTCTGTCAGTTCCTATGTCCATAAGTCCTGTAGTGCCTGAAAGATGCTGTTTTCTTGGGGTCATCTATTCCCTCTGACTCTTACAGTTTTTCTTTCTCCTCTTCCACATAGTTTCCTGATAGTGAGGAAAGGGAGATGATGAAGTAATCCCATTTAGGATTGCGTATTGCAAAATGTCTCACTCTGTGGACACTATATTGTTGTGGATCTCTGTTCCTATCTACTATAAAGGAAGCTTCTCTGGTTATGGAAGAATGAGACACTGGTCCATGGAAATAACAGAATGTCGTTAGGAGTCAATTTATCATTTCTTTAGCAAAGCATTAGTAGAATATGGTTTTCCTTAGTCCCATAGCCTATACTAGCTCAAGTAGGCCACACAAGCAGGGTCAGGCAAGGGTTCCATCTCATGAAATGAGCCATAATCTAACCAGAAAAGTTGTTGGTTACTCCAACAACACATGTGCCACTATTGCGCTGGTCTATCTTAAAGACTGGTTATCATGGTAGGGCACAGCGAATGCAACTAGGTTGATGGGAATTTTCTCCAGAGGCAGCAGGCAGAGTGTTTTCCATTTCCTTTAATACTAGTTAGCATGGAAAAAGCCTCTAGTTAGGCACTGGCTTGACTTCTCCACATTTAGTGAGGTTCTTAAGGAAATAAAAAGTGATACTGCAGTGTGTGAAATCAGTGAATTGCCTCCTAGTTAGAAAGCATTTATAGCTTTTAATATTATGTTAAAAGCAAAAATATTAAAAGAGTTATGTTTTGAAAGGCTATAAAAATTAGTTGACAGTTTACAGACTGATTTGTTTTATTTTCTGTTTAAATTTTAAACACATTTTATTCAAATTAGCAATAATTACCTTTTAGAGGTAGTTTTATTTTTTTTATTTTTTTGCTGCAATCACATGAGGTTTATTGACAAGTACCAGAGCTCTGGGGACAAGACTCATAGCCCACGCAGGGGAAGAGTTTGACCCTGAGTAGCTAGCAGAAGGGTTTTAAGGGAAGAAACCACAACCCAGTAATACAAAGGGGATGGGGAGGGCATCATTGGAATGACTGGACAGCCTTCCTTCCCTTTGCCCTATTCCAGGTTTGGAACACTGCTAGGGTGATTTAAACTCACCCCTTATGAGATCCTATGTAGCGGACCACTACCACTCACTGAGTCGGGTGGAGTGTATTATCCTGATGCTATTCTTTCAACACCTTTATTTGCCCACCTAAAGACCCTAAAAGTGGTGAGACGCCAGATCTGGGAACAACTACCTGGATCCACAACTCCCATGTAAAGTGAGCTCCTAAACTACCCAAATTGCAGTATATGGGGCTTTTAACACTACCACCATTCAGGAGACTTATGTTTGGGGGCTAATCATAGGCTGACTCTTACTGAGATTATGTAATGAGACTCTTAAAAGCCCATAAGACTCCTGACACCAGGTACTTGATTTCCAGTTTAGATAAATAGTGGGCTTATAGTAGAGGTAATTTTAGATTCAGAGCAAAATTTCTGAAAGGGAAGTGAGGGAAACTGAAGTATGGTCCATCTCCACAGATGGTGATATCCACAATACCCATATTCCCCACACAGAAGTTTAATGTGTATCATGGCCTCTTAGCCTGTGCATATCATAAAAAGCTGAAGTCCATGGTTTATGCTTGGTCTTGATCCTCTGTATTCTTCATTTTACTACTAATACTGATGTTTCTTCCATTGTATGGAAGGAATATTCAGTACAACTTCACTCACTGACTTAAGTATCTTCTGCTTTCCTTCTGTCCATATCTTCCACCTAACCTTCTGGTGTTTTAAATCTTCTTGCTTCTGCCTCTTCTAGATGGAAGGCCTCACAACATGAAGCATTTCCAGACTGACTTCTTTAATTAATGGTATGTCTTTGCAATTCCTCTAGGGTTCTTCATGACTAAAGGACTCTGAAGTGGCGGACAATGTTGCATTGTTTATGTATACTACTGACTGCCCATTTACGTACTGTAGAATATGCTATGTTGTCTCATGTACTCATTTCATTTTGAGGTCTGGTAAAATAAACGATGCTGTGTTCTATATCATCAATTTAAGCAGTAAAGTTTTAAGCCATAGAACATGGTGAAAACAAGGTGGTACTCTCCTCAAAACTTTATCCCTCCAGACTAGGACTCATGAATCGGGAAGGTTCTTTGCATGCTACCGTGAGAGAATAGGGATCCTCACTCTCACCCAGCTGTGAACCCTGAAAGCTGCAACAAAACTGCCCTGACAAGATATGTCTACTATTGCAATAGTGGCACAAATATTATGTACATAAAAGAGGAACTTCCTGATTGGATCTAAGGTCCCCCTCATGAGATGGAACCTATATATCTGACAGTGGTTAAAGGGCAGTGTACCTATGGTCAGATAGGTCATAGACCCTGAGGGAGAAAGCAATACTCTCATTCTGCTAATGGACACATCATTAAATTTACTCCTCATAAGTTATATTATACCCATAGATCAGTGCATCTTTTAATATTCATCAGAGAAATTTCATCTTGTACCGGCTGGCAATTAATGCAGAACCCTCCCCAACTGTTCAGCCTGCAGAGAACAAAGAACTGTAGAGTGCTCAGCATTAAAAGGAGCATACACACACACACACACACACACACACACACACACACACACACACACCTCAGGGATATTCATGGAAGGGGGTTGAAAGATTATAGGCGTCTGAAGTGGTCAATAACACCAAAGGAACAGTGTTTTTCAGACACAATAGGGCAATTGCTAATATAAACTCACAGTACCTATGACAGTATACACAAGACAGCACAAGCTCCAGACAGAAACATAACCCCAGCATAAGGAAGGAAGGTGCACATGAAAGCCCCCTTACCTGCTAGTTATTGGCATTTGAAAGCTGCTGGGAGAGGGAGAGTCAGTTTTCTTTAATGATGGGAACTCTAGTAGGCTGATCACAGTCCAGAGCAGACCTGTCCACAAGAATAACTGGACAAGACAAAGAAGACATGACAAGGGAAGAAGAAAAAAGAAATAGTCTCTATGTTGGGTAGGAAGAGGAGGGAGTATGGAAAGGGAATAAGTAGAATGGGTAAATATTTTTAAAACAATACAGAGATAACATTTTTAAAACAAGCAACTCCCAAATTTTCTGAAAGTATCTGTTGATTCCAGCGATATTTTATTGATTTTAAGGGGTGGGATTTTTCCATAAAACATCACATCATCTTTAACTAAAGAGAATTTCACTCTTTATTTGCCATTTTAAAATGATAATGCCATTGACTTATAGTGTATGACTACATTTACAAGTATTGGGAAGCAGGAAATTTAGACCTATGATGATCTAGAGAATAATCTTGTCCTAACCTGGTTTGGGTTTGGCATTAATACTTGTCTCCTAGAATAAGATGTGAAATATGCTCAATTTTTAATTTTCTGAGTGTAGAATACCACCATCGGTTTTTATTCTTAAATATTGTCTAAGATTTGTCAGGGAAAACATCTAAGCCTGGCACTTTCTGTTTAAGAAGGTAATTAATTATTGATTCAGTTGCTGAAATGGCTAATAGACCCAGTCATTTTCTCTGCTTCTACTCCAGTGAAGGTTTATCAGAATGTGTCTTTGCAAAGGTTGATCCATTAAATCTTGATTTTGGATTGGTGGAGATGAAAGTCTCTAGAACATTGCTTTACTATTGCTCTGACTGTCGTCTGTTATGAGTAACACACAGAAGCTCACTCTTTATTTTACTGAGCTGGGGGCTGACAGTTACACTGATCTTTACCAAGAACCAGCCTTTTACTTTATTTTTTGTGTTTTGATTAATTATTGAACTTCACGTTTTTAATTTCAGTGGATCTTATTGTACATTTTTATTATTAGTTTCCCTTTTCTAACCTTGAACTTAATTTTTTCCTTTTTCTGGCTTCTGGAGGTGGGAGCTTAAATTATTGATTTCAAATCGCTCTTCATTTCTAATGTATTTATTCAATGCTATAAATTCTCCTCTAAGCACTGCTTTTGCTGTGTCTAACACATTTTACTAAGTTGTCTCTTTATTTTCACTAGATCTGTCCTGAGATTTCTTCCATGACCACGTCTTATTTGGAAGTATGATGTTTCACGTATTGGGAAACTTCCTAGTTTTCTCTCTACTACTGACCTCAGTTTCCACTCTGTAAAATGAAATTCCTCTCAATGCCAGTAGTTTGCAAGAGAACACGTTGTGTAATTATTTTTCCTTTTAACTCCCGAGGATCCAGCAAGGGCCTTGCACAAGTAGTAGTTCTACCGATGAGCAACATCCTTAGCTTTCTTTAAATGTTTATTAATTTGAGCCAGAGTGATGGCTTACTTGTAAAGCACACTTGCTGCTTCTTTAGAAGACCCACTTTCAATTCCCAGAAGCCACATGTGAGAAACCTTGTTTGTTTGTCTTTCTGAACCTGGGTAACTTCGCTCAATATAATTTTTTTTAGTTCCATCCATTTATCTGAGTATTTCATGACCGCAATTTTATTTTTATTATCAAATAATAGTCCTTGGTGTGTATACCAAAACAACATCACCTAAATGTGTCCCTTTCCCAACACCAAGCCGATGTTGTCGACTGTTATTTATTATTCCCAATAATAGCAATTTCACTGGGGGTGAAATGGAATCTTATAGCGGTTTTAATCTTCAGTTTTTGATAGGCAAATAATATTTGACACACCTTAAAGTGTTTACTAGCCATTTGTATCTCTTATTTTGAAAACTATATTCTTATGAGCAACTAGTCATTGTATCTGTTACTCCACCTCCATGTTGGCTTTGGTCTTGGGGTGGGATACTGACATTTCACAGAAATTTGAATTCCTGCTTCCCTACCTAACAAATGAAGCTATTGAACAACTTCTAAAGTGCATTGTTTTTAACTATTTGTGTATATGTGATAAAATGTCCATGATTTTAGTCAATTTTCACTGATTTGTTTTTCATTATTTAATTGTGAGTTTCTCAGAAACTCTGAATACAAATTTATATATATATATATATATATATATATATATATATATATAATACATAAATACTTTCCCTATCTTGTGACTTATGTTTTCCTTTTCTTAATTGTATGTTTAGAAGAACAAATGAGTTCGATTCTGGTTGCTCAATATATCATTTTAAATTGATAGGTATATGCTGCCAATTTGCTTCTTGTCAGTCTAGACATCTATTTACCTAATCCATCGATATATGCTAATAACATGTTGTCAAAGCACCAATAACAATTCAGCAACATTTAGAATCAAATAAAAGTCCTCTAGGTTCAGGGACTTGCTCCTGTATGCAGAAGACTAGCTGATTTAGTGACACTGACAACAGCTCTGTCTCTAATTGAAAGAAAAGCCTCCCTTCCTTCAAACCACTTGCTAATGATTTTGGTGCTTCTTCTTTAAACTTCTAGTGTAAAATTTAGACTGGTTCCCCAAAATATAAACAGTCCTAGTCCTCCTAATCTCTAAATGTTACATTTAAGGGAAATTTAGAAAGCTTTTCAGATAAAATGAAAAAAATGACACCCTGGGAGTTCTGGATTATTTTGGGTCATTTAGATGT
>JAQHUG010000272.1:2126157-2186581 GCA_028555095.1 Dicrostonyx torquatus | reverse complement strand
TGTGTGTGTGTGTGTGTGTGTACATATGTATACATGTATGTATATGTATGTATACACAATGAAATATAGTCACTCTACTCTCCATAAAAGTTTACTTACTCCCTCTCAATATACCCTCCTCCCAACTTCATGTTGTCATCTTCTTCCTCTTCCTTCTCTTCTTCCTCCTTTTTCTTCTCCTCACTTTTCTTCTTTTTGATAACCCATTAAGTCCAGTTAGTACTAACTATATGTGTACAGGTGTGGGACCAACCTCAGAAGCATTGGAAAACAAAACATGATTGAATCATCAAAAATGAAAGATTTTTCTTTCCCTGAACAACCATCTGCTGCCTCTGCCTCCTTTTGACAAGAGCCTAGAGAAGGACTTACATTTCTCTCTAATCAATGAACCTTATCTTTCCTTTGGGGCGATTTTTTGATTTATTCTCCTTGTGTAACCCACCAACATATTTCCTTCTTACCCTGCTGTCTTCTATCTCTGTGACAAAGTTAAAGCTTGGAATGCTGAGATTGTGAATAATTATTACAAATTTAAAGAAATGACATATTCCTAGAGATGGGGCTTGTCTTTCAGGACAACTGTGGCATTGGCAATGGAGTCTACTGAACCCCAAGTTCTGACAATGTTCTGGGTGGCATTCTTTAAGTGACCTCAGTTGCATCCTAATACCCACAGTCTCCTGCCTTCTCCAGTTACCATTGTTGTGAGGCTTGTCTACAAATTTATCATGGTACTTGCCAAAGGAGAATGTCAGTGGGCCATATTCAAAGCCTGTGAACTTCTTATTCTTAATCAAATTTGGGACATAATAAATATGCATTCTTTGTCCTGTTACATGCCTGTGATTAATTTCCTTTGAAGGAAATTTTGATTTTGTCAAATTTTGCCAATATTTTCTGTATATTTTTCAGGTGTTTCCACAGAGACTCATAATTGCATTGTTCCAGAATACCAAAATATAGGCTGCTGTTGTTCTCTGATTGATCAGCTACGGCATGAGAAAAAGAAGCATCTTATACACCCTTAAGTAACTTCAAAGACTCAGTGCGGTTATATAGAAGAATTGTTGCCTCTTTCCTTTTCTTTAAATAGTTTGAATTTCAAAGCTCCTTCTGGGGTTTGGTGTCACACTGTCCTATATGGCAAATTTAAGGGTTAATAATGTAAGTTCAAATCTGTTAGGCTAGAGGTGCTCAGTAGGTAAAGACACTTGCCTCTAAGCCTGAAGATGCCAGTTTCATCCCCAGAATGCACATAGTGAAGATACCTGAATCTCAAAAGTTGTTATCTTAACATACACCCACACACCCACACCCACACCCACACCCACCCCCCCACACACACATGAGAGAGAGAGAAAAAGAGAGAGAGAGAGATGGAGATACACACACAAACACAAACACAACACATATGTAAAAAGTTTGTCTATGTGCTTGCTTTTGTTTGACTGGTTAAACCGCCAGTACATATTTTTCTTATTATAAATCATTCCAGAGCCTCTTCCAATCCCAGGAACTGAGGACAATATGATCAATGCTCATATATCATCACCACACTTAGCAAATTAAACCACATCAGTCTTTTCGATCCTGCGACTTAATAATCTCCTTAAAATTTTGCCCCCAAAACAGTCATGTTTTCCAGAAAATAACAAATATTTTAGTAGTTCCTATTAAAGAGATTAAGCGGAACAGAGAACTTTGACTAAGGATGTTTCCCTTGAAATTGATGTATTGGACCTTTAGCGTGATTCCACAGCATCTATGTCTAAGATGAACAAGCATCGGGTCGGATGGTGGTCTCTGAGAAAAGCTGTTGCATCAGCTGTCAGCTCTACTCACATCCCCATTTGCACACACTGAAAGTATCATGTCAGTGAGTTTTTGATTTATGAGGGCAGAGCGAGACTTCAAATAAATAGCAGGAGTAGAGTCTCTGGTCTGAGTCGCTTTCTGTTTTTAATATTGCGGAATCCATTTGAATACAGGACTTTTTCTGTAATCCCTCAAACTAACATTTGTGTAAAAGTCACCTGATCATGGGACCCAAAGGGATGAAAATGTAAAATCATTTTCATCCATCCTTTCTCCAAGGGATTGTAAGAATTGCTGATTCGCGGGATGTTTTTTTAACCAGAAACACAAGTCCTCATTTCTAGCAAAGGAAAACCAAAAAAACCTGTAATTGTGAATTTCACCCTGGTGTTCTTCATATACAATATATATATAAAAGAATTTCTGCTAGTCACTTTGGTAACATGGGTATCGTTGCCAATAATAAAATGACATACTGATTTCCCTACTGTCTTTGATCATATTTTACTTGTTTTCTTTAGGAGGAGCCTAGGCTTGATGAATACCCTACATGTCTACTGGGCAACTCAATATTGATCATGCTGGCTCCTGTTACTTGATGCTGTTCATTCAAACTATGACAAGCAGCTTACTCCAGTATTTTCTTCTGAGTAGTCAATAAGAAGAGATGAACATATTAAAAAATGTTTTCCTAGTACTGTAGAGATGTCTTGGTAGTTATGAATACTGATATTCTTCCAGAAGACCAGGATTCAAATTCCAGCATCCACATGCCACCTTACAATTGCCTGTAACTCTAGTCTCAGGGAACCCATTGCCCTCTTCTGGCCTCCATAGGCACCAGGCAGGCATGTGGTGCACAGAGAAACATAGGCACAACAGCTCAACACATACAAATAAATAGATAAAATTAAAGAAAACATTTCAAACATGTACTTCCTTTGTGAATCTCCTTTACACAACAATCTAAGTCTATCCAATTGTGAATTCAGAGCACTGGATTAGAGCTGGGCCCTGCAGGAAATGAACCCGTAGAGTTGTTAGCCTTGGAGGTAGGGAAAGAAGAGAAATGAGTCCTAAGAACAGATGTGTCCTGACACAAACAGAATACCCAATGAGCAGATGTTTGCCTATGCTGGGAAAGCACATGGGTCTCTCTTGCAGAAGAGATATAGATTTCTGGGGCCTAATTCAGGACACTTTCTTAGAGAAGTCTCTAGCACTGATTACACTTTTGGATATCTTGCTTTCAGCTTTCAATCTGTCACCGATCCTTGGATGGTTAATCATAGGTATATCCAGATCAGGACATGTTTTCTTCATCCGAGGCTTGAGTTTTGAGTCTTCCATTAGGTGGTGATAAGTGTGCACGAACAGTATGATACTTTAACAGAGCACAGTTGCCTTTCAAGTCTCAGCTTTTTCCCTGTCACTCCAGGTTTTCTTCATCTTAGCAGATGTCTGTCTAGTCAAGCAGTGGTTCTTGTGATCAAGCTGGGATTTATTCAGGGTTGCTTTCTCTTCTACCTCATATTCACTGATTAGCAAATGTACTTGATCTTGTTGTCTAGATATATTCATATTTATCCACTTTTACTGCTCCTGTCTAAGCTCAAACATAATATGATCTATTGCCTTCTATTCTGTCCTTTGATGATATATTTTCAAAAATAATTTTAAATCTTAGTTAAAATTTAATTGGTGCATAAAACCATGAAAATTGTTCATGTCAATGTACTAATGATATATTTTGATACATGTTTAACATTCAACAGTATTTAATCTGGTTAAACATATCTCTCTCATCAAACATTTATCATTTATTCATTTATTTGTGATAAAAATATTCAGTATTCTTCCATCTACACTAACATTTATGCTGCTTTACAACAGCACTTAGATTCTTGCTCCTCTCCAAGTCCTACTTAGTACTTAGTCAGTCTTCCCCATCCTCACTACCCTGCCCTCATTAAACTCAATTTCTGTGACATTTGCATAGTCAGATACCTAACATGAGTGATCCGGGATGACATTCTTGTGGCATGACATTCTTGTGGCATATTATTCTTACCCACAAATTCCCTCTTTTACTCATAGTATGTTCTTAGGAATAATGCATGCCCTGCAACACCATGTAGAAGCTGACTGCTTCTCAAAGTATGAGACCTCAGTACCCGTACCTTTTCTCTTTCTCCTCATGACCTTATTAAGCCAGGTTTGGTCTTGGTATCTTCTCAAGCCCTGTATTTATTGCCAAGAATTTTCTGCCAGACATATGTAGCTTCCTTTTTTATTTTCTATACATCTCCATTCAAATATTACCAAAAGCTCTTCTGATGCCTTTTCTAGAATGATCTCCTTTCCTCCGCATCCCTCCGGTCTCTTCATTCTTTTTAAATATGTTGTCCCTTTAGATAAACTTAATGAATAAGATATGAAATGAGTATTAAATAGTTATTTAATATATCTGTAAGAAAAATACACTGCTAAACAGAACATGAACTAATTCATTCTTTCCTTAGGATTTTTATTTTACTCTAATAAATGTTCATTATTAAATTTTCTGGAACATAAATATCTAACACCTTCCGTGTTTATAAGATTAAAAAATGACTAAAACTTCTTCCCATTACAAATCATGAATTATTTTAATCTCTCTTCTCTTGTTTCAGCAGGTACACATTCAAGAACTTCCATCAGCATTCCTTAAAATACACCTATTAGCTTATGCATTTTATCTGAGCCACTGGTGGCCCTTGTACAAGTTGTGATGGCTGTTCCTTGTAGGAATATGATAAACACCCTGGCATATCCCTTTTTTTCTCAAGGAAAACACTGGTACCATAGAATCAGACCACTTAGGAACAGCTTCATGAAACCCACACATGAACAAATTAGAGTAGAAAATATGATCGAAGTGTCTTTAAAGAGCTAAGATGCGAAGGCAACTCTCATTTCATTTGTAAGACAGAAGCAGAAGGAGGCACGGTGAACTTCTTTCTATTGCCTTCCATAAATCACCTAACCACTTTCTGTGTCCTTCGAGTTATCTAGACACCCAGGAAATGCCAAGAGATATCATCATTCCATTCCAAAGTTCCTTCCTTGTGTCGTCAGGGCTGACCCAAAACTTCTGCCTCTCTATTTCTCAGCTCCAGGAGGTGCTGCTGCTTATACAGAAGTAGAGACAAGTAGAACATGGGTGGTGAGTCTCTCAACCCTTCTCAGAAAGGAACACACAGTCGTGAAAATCGGGAATACACTCCTTCAAGAGAAACGTGTTCTGGAGGGTGTTCTACAGGATGCCTCAGCCTTCCCTAATCCCTCATCTGATTTCAGAGGAGCCCAAACAACCACTGCATGCCCAGGACCATCCCTGCGATTCCATTGCTCTTCAGGCTTTCTCCTCCAGAGCCAGCGAGGAGGAAACCCGAGTGAACAAGGGACGTTCTACTGAAGTGGAACCCCCAAAGAAGGCACAGGCAGCTTTGGCCAACGCTAGCTTAGAGGAAGTCCAGAGCGATGCACTTTTATTAACAGAACATCTTCATACTCACCTGACCCCATAGGCAAGTGTTTGGATTTGGAAACACTTTCTAATTGAAACAAGAACTGAGGCAAGGTACACGTTATGTGTGATCGGTATCTAGTGGTACTAACTGATCTTGAAAATAACAACCATTTTTTTCATCCCCAAATTAACAATGAAAGGAAAAAAGCTGTTCCATTTACACCATCAGCAGAAACATTTGCTTGTTCTCCAGCAGACTAGACCTAAAATAAGGCAACTGAAAGCCATGGAAAATTCACCATTTTAGATAAAGACTGGATCTCTTTTTCTTTGCTCCCATCCAAGGTTTCAGAATGGTGCAGGGAGACACTACTGCCAATTCTTTACTTAAAATTTGGATATTTTGGTAATAATAAATTTTTGCATTAGTTTTATAGCTTAGTACTGCATTAAAATAGCATTTATATTGACGAATGAGGGGTTTGTTATGACTCCCTCAATTTTTGTGTGCAAGGCAAATAAATGCCTTACTCATCTCTGGCTTGCTAGTTAGTATTTATTTTACTAAAAGATTTGTTTTTCTGCAACGGTCAGAATTGAGCTGATCTATCTGTTTTTTAGATATTAAAAAAGATATTGAAGTTTTAAAAATGCTTAATTTCCACTGAAAGATACCTTTATTCGATCTGACTGCTTTAATTTCTCCTTTTGCATTATCTACACATTTCTTATTCCCAAATATTGCACTGCTGCTATGTTTGGCTTTTCTGTCCACCTTTTAAGATGAGACATCGAATATCTTCCACATACATTTTAACAAGTGTATGAGGTACAGATATCATGAACTTGGGTTGATGCCAGTTCCTGCACACATGTTTTGACACATGAAAACAACAACAAAAAGGCATGCGGATTTATATGCAGGGCTTCATCTTGAGGCACACAGACAGGAAGTAGTTAACCTTTGGCAAAGACAAGTTACATAATTTATGTGGGGCTTGTGTAAGCTTGAGTTGAAAGAAAAGTGAAAAGGGAGAAGAAGAAAGGGAAGGAAGAAAGAATCTGTTTGCAGACTTACAGACAACATAAACTTTTGTTGTTGTCTACTGTGGCATCTGGTTGAGGGTTCTTAAATCTTTTAATTTGTTTTCTGAGTTGGTAACCCATGTCTCTTTCATGATAGCCAGTATTAAATCAAGGTGCTTAAACAGTCACTGGACAGTGTCAAAGCAAGGAGAATTGCGGTAAAATAATAAGCTTAAGCATTGTAACTTTTCGATTTTTTTAATCTGTCCACTATAAATATCTGATTGTTGTCTAAGTACCTATGACTCAAGTCAATGACAAAATGTTCTAGACTCCAGACATTGTGCAGAATACTGCCTGGACAAAGACAAAAGTTCAGAATGACTAACAGATGGATTAGCTCTCCATCTCATGTACTTTAAACTATCTAGGCTCTATGATAAGAAGGCAAGGGTATAGGCCATGATCTGTCACTTACACTGCATGCATAATCTTAGAAGACAGGTATTTTAATTCAGGTTGACCTGTATTATCTACATAATCTCCTCAACACTAGGAATAAGCTGTAAGCAACTTTTGATGGTGACACAATGCCATTCACTCAAAGCATGGTGTTCATACCAATTGCAGGAAAGAAAATCACCTGTGGCAGAACAGGAAGCTCAGTACCAGTTCTAAAACCCTCATGCAGCCTCTCCCTGACAAATGTTGCTACTTTCCTACTTGTCATTCTATATTTCAGTTAGGTCATTTGTTGTCCCAACAGTAAATAAAAAGCTCCACTCCTAGATAATTTGTATTTGAAATTACCCACCATCTGAGCAGTGTGACTGCCCATGTTGTCCAGTCCCACCGCGCACAGATAGATAATACTTTGTCCAACCTGCCTATGCTACATATACTGTCCGAGTTATTGGGCATTAGCAGCCATCGCTGTGTCAGAGTCACAGCTACAGAAGTCACTGCTCACCTGACCCTCATTTACCAAAGGGCCACAGCAGAGAGACTGGTGCTTCAGCTCTACCTCAAAGAGGTCACCAAGGCCTTCCTTCATGGGAAACGGTGGAATTTCTCCACTAAATATAAAACATTCACATACTGAGATTTATTCAGAGCCAGGGAAGGATGAAACTTTCAGCCATAAAATGACGA
The DNA here is from genome assembly GCA_028555095.1 of Dicrostonyx torquatus. Classification (NCBI taxonomy): domain Eukaryota; kingdom Metazoa; phylum Chordata; class Mammalia; order Rodentia; family Cricetidae; genus Dicrostonyx; species Dicrostonyx torquatus. The sequence continues at coordinate 2,179,074 of JAQHUG010000272.1, read as the reverse complement.
GGGAGAAGAAGAAGCTCTACCTGCTTCGTTGTCAGCCCTCAACCTGTAAGACAGAGGGCCACAGTGCGCTGTAAGTGCCTAGTCGAACCGGGAAAGCATTGCAGTCAAGATGAACTGGAAACAGCCTCTGATGATGGCAGCAAACCCTGAACCAACACGAAGACTGCCAAGGCAGTATTTCCCCCACCAGTGACACCAAGCCATTTACTATGGGAAAGGGAATGCTTCGCAAATTCAGGGAAAATTTGGATGGAAAAAATATAAAACATTGATAGAGAGGATGAGTCTGCCAATGAAAGCTGCTGTCTCATTCCTAATGAGTTGAAGAACTTGATTAAAGAGAAACTGCTACCACGGGAAGCACTCCTCCAATTATTAACTAATCATTATCAGTTAATTACTATTAACTAACTAATAATTAACTGATCGTTATAATTATTACTCATTATAACTAATTGTTATTGGTTATTGTGGTTAATCTCTTGCTGTGCCTAACTTCTAGATTAAATTCTATCAGATATTTGTTTGCACAAAGGGAAGACTGGCACGTACTGGGGCTGGGACTGGCCACTGTCCGCAACATCCTTTGCATGTGGGAGCGGGGAGGAGGGTCCTAGAATATCTTTAGACGACTGCCGTAAACATGAAGTTCCTGAAGATTCAGCAAAGCACAAATAACATTGAAATCTGCTTAAAGGAAAAGCAACAACATTCTTTTGAAAATAAATAATTATAGGCTGTCTTCCGTAAGCAGATAAACATAAATTTGGATTGTTGAGATGTAAACTTGGTTTTGTTATGAATTCTCATTATCATTTTTTTGTCTTTTATACACTGCGTGTGAAGTTGGGTCTTTGGATTTTGATAGTTGAAGTGAAAATAGGGAGACGTACAGGATATGTGGGAGGATGTAAGAAGACAGGAGTCGGAAGTGCTGTCCCAGGGCCTCTGGTGAGCCACAGTGCAACCTAGTAAACACACAACTGCCGCCTCCTGCTGTGGGCCCGGACTGTGAGAGGCATGCATGATGGAAAACTATGAAGATGAGCATACTGGCATCATTGTAAGGTGTGTGGATGTATGTGTGAACATTTGGGTCTTATATCATACATGACTTTGTGTCATTCACTGGGACTTGATAATAAAGACATTTATACTAATTAAAACACTTCTATTCATTTTTTACAATTGCATTGGGGATTTTTGAAAGAAAATAAATGAACAGAGAGATACAAAAATAACAACCAACATTATAAATCTTGCAATCGATTGTCCCTAAGCTTAAATCAGATGAATTGTGTCCAGTGTTTAAACTTACTACTCTAACAACTTAATAGAAAAACTGGGGCAAAATTTTTATGTACATTTAGAGTCTTTGAGTTTTTATCTACAAGGGTTCCTGGAAATGGAGGGGATTCTGCACTCTATTTCGATCCTGAGATGCTGTATACCTAGAGAAGATGCTTCCTCATTTTAAAATGGTGCTCTCTATGTCTGCTTTTGTTTTTTAATATGTTTATATATAGGAGGTAAATGCAAAAACAATTGAATATATTATAAGCATATTTATATTTCAATATGCAAACATTCATATACAAACCTGTCCCATAATGACTTTCAATATATTTATGCAAGATAATATGAAAATAAGCACAACCTAAACCACAAATTGCTAACTAAAAGTGTATATTTTATGTAATAACTTATTAGCTTACCTGTTCAATAAATTTAAGGACTCTCTATATATATTCAACTAACATTTGCTGATGGCCAACTTAGTACAGAGCACTGGTTGGATATTAGAGAAACAAAGACAACATATCCATGATGCTACATACCTTTGACCTTGTAGGGCCATCTCTAGTGCTTCAAGAGGGGCCTCATCATGTCACCACACGTTTCTCAAGAGAGGCAGTGCTATTTCAAGAGTGAGAAACCTAGGAGGACATCCTGCAGCCCGTGCTTCTCTGAGGTTGGCGGGCACAATACAGCCCATGAAGGACGACCTGAACAATCCCGAAGTGCAGGAAGCTGACCTAGGAGAGCAGCCTCTTAGGAAGAAAGTGCTAATAGTCTCTTCTTTCATCACTTTTACGTCTTTTAGTAGCTAACTGCTCTCACAAGCCTTTTTCCTTACCAAATGCTCTAATCTGGATCCGTGTGTGTGTGTGTGTGTGTGTGTGTCTGTGTGTTTGTCTATTAAATGGCTATGAACAGATACTGTGGCTATTTATCAATGTATTACAAATATGGCATCCCAATCTTTATACATTGACAGCTACTTTTAAGTGGTCATATTTTTCTCCATCTGTTTAAAAATATTGTTAACACTTTAGACATAGCCTTGCTAATTCAGTAGCTATTTAGTTGTATTAAACAATTGCATGAGTTAATAAATCTCTTTAATGTTTTTGGAAATGACTGAAAAGCTCAAATAATCTTTTATTCAAACAGAATATATAAATGACCTTTAAACCAATGAAAAGATAATCGACACCACTATTATAAAACAGCACATGATAATCATGAACTCCTCTTTATGCACATTGGGATATTGACTATCCCAAAAGCTAATTAACATTGTAGCTAACTAACAAAGTGGCTAACTTTGGTCATAATGTGGAGAAGTTGGAGTCCCTATGCACCGCTGGAGGGAAATATACAATGGAAGATACCAATACAGTTCTTCCAAGATAGGACAGAGATTACCATGTGACCCAGATTCTGTTTCTAGCTGTGTATTATTTTGTTTCTAAGTATGAAGCCTAGGAGTTGAAGGAGGAGTATCAAGTATTTGCATACCAATGTTCATAGCTGTATCCTTCATAACTACCATCAGACAAAAGCAGTCCAAATCCCCTTTAATAAAATATAAGCAGATATCTTATTCCCTTCTCCAATATCCACCCTTCCTCGATCTCCACCCTCCCACAACCCCAGGCTCTCCCCGGTTCTTCCTTTCTCCCTTCTACCCCCTCCCTTTCACCTACCCCCTCCCCCATTCCCTACCTCCACCCCCATCCCCACTCCCGTGCTTCCAACTTTTGTCTGAAGATCTTGTTTGCTTCCGACTTCCAGGAAAATCTATATATGTTTTTCTTTGGGTTCACCTTGCTATTTGGCTTCTGCAGGCTTGTGAGCTATAAGCTTAATGTCCTTTGTTAATGGCTAAGGTCCACTAATGAGTGAGTACATACCATACTCATCTTTTTGGGTTTGGGATATCTCACTAAGGATAGAGTTTTCTATTTCCATCCATTTGCATGCAAAATTCAAGATGTCATTGTTTTTTTCCGCTGAGTAGTATACTAATGTGTATAAATTCCACACTTTCTGGATCCATTCTTCCATTGAGGGGCATCTAGGTTGTTTCCAGGTTCTGGCTATTACAAATAATGCTGCTATGAACATAGTAGCACAAATGCTTTTGCAGAGACAGTGTGATCGATCTATTGGGAGCTCATGGAATCCAGCTGGACCAAGACTGAATGAGCATATGACCTAACTGGACCCTATGAATGTGACTGCCAGTGGGACTGACTGAGAAACCAATGATAATGGCACCGGGACCTAGCTCTTCTGCATGTATTGGCTTTTTGGGAACTTATTCTATATGGATGCACATCTTCCTAGACCGAGATGGAGGGGGGAGGGCCTTGGGCTTCCCATAGGGCAGGGTATCCTGCCCCATCTTAAAGAAGCAGGGGGAGGGTGGTGGGGTAGTGGGGGAGCGGGAGGGCCAGGAACAAGGGGAGTAAACATAAATTCTTCTTTTAACAATAAAAAAAATAATAAAATATAAGCATATCTATCATGTATCACATACATATACATATATTTAATGGAATGCTATTATAGTCAGGAATGAACATGTACTATGCATGAGTGGACTTGAGAACACTATACTACATGAAACAAATCAGAAACAAAAGGACAGCCTCCTTAGATAGTGGTTCTCAACCTATGGGTTGTGACCCACTTGAAGTCAGCATATCAGATATCTTGCATATCAGATATTCACATTACAATGCATAGCAGTAACAAAATTATAGCTTCAAAGTAGCAGTGAAATAATTTAATGGTGGGATCACCCCAACATAAATAATTCTATTAAAGGGTTCCTGCACTATACTACTGCCTTGACAAAGTACCTTGAATAGACAAAGTCACAGACAGAAATTGCTGTGGCCGAGAAGAGAAAGACATGCCTCCATAGGCTCATGTCAACTAGGACCCCAGCTAGTGACACCATTTGTGGAGATTCTGGAGCCTTTAGGACATGGAGCTTTAGTGGAGGAGGTTCATCCCTGGAATGAGTCTCAGGGTTTATAACTGTGCTCCGCATTCCTTCCACTCCCTCTTCTTCCTCTCTGACTGAGATGTCTTCTCTCAGCTTCCTGGTTCTGCTGTCACCCATCTTCTGATACTCTGACCACCTTGCCTTCTGGAACCATAATTCCTAATCACTCTGCTTTAAGTTGCTTTCGGTAATGGTATTTTATCACAGCAATAGAAACCTCATTAATCCAGAAAGGGAAGTGGTCACTGTTGGAAATTGACTGAGATGCTCCATAGAGAAAATGTTTTAGTCTGTGAAAGCAACAGCGGAGATGGCTACACAGTCCTGCGAATGTGTTTGATTTTCTTCAATATTGCAGTAAAAATGTATAAAGACTATGAGGTCTATATTCTGCGTACACTCACACACTAATACGATTCCTATCATAGAAAACAAGGAAAGTCTAGGAAGCTGTCATAGTCAAGATGTGGACAAGTGTTCTTGAAGCCTGACTGTGATATGGTAACTTAAAAAGGGCCCTAAAACAGAAAAATGACTTTAGCTAGGCACTGAAGAAATTTGAATTGTGTGGGTTTTCATGAATAAACATTACTACATTAATTATGAAAAATGCACCATACTGTTGTATGATGTTACTTAAACGTACAGCATTGGAGAGCTTTCTACGATTTTGCAATTTCTCTACAAATCTAAGATTATTCCATAATAAACTTTTCTTTTAAAAACTGAAAAAACCAAAGCTAAGTAAGAGGACAGAACAGTCACAGACTAAACAGAGTCAACATTTGAGGTCTAAAGAAAATTTCTACTATTCTTAGTGAAAGTTTTAAAAGATGCTCAGGCATCTCTGTAACAGGACATGCACATACAAAGAATCTTAATAAATTATAAATAGTAAATCATGAGAGTAATACAATAAGAATTTCCATTTCAAAAGTAAACTGTGCATTCAAACATCTAGATGGTATTCAATAAAATAGAATATAGTTAAGAAAATTTGATAAAAATATAACCACAATGAAAAATGGAAACAAAGATCACCTTCTAAAATATAACAAACATATAGGACATGTAAAATATTGAGAAGAAGATATATTATTTAAAAAGTGGTAAAAATCTATCTTTTATAAAAGTCATTGTATTAGTTAAATCTCTGTTTCTATGATGCAATACCATGACAAAAAGCAAGTTACAGAAGAACATATTTATTTTGGCTTATGATTCACGGAAGCTATTGTAGGGTGCATAATTAAAAGGGGGCATAGCATGTTAAAAAGAACAGAAAGTTTCCTACACACAGGAAGCACAGAACAAACGAGAAGATGAGCCAGCTATAAACTCTTAAAGCCCCACCCTCTGTGACATACTCACACTAGCAAGGCTCTACTTCCCTATGATTTCCCAACCAACATTGCAAACTGAGGACTAAGTGTTTATATCCATGAGCCCAGAGGGAGCATTTGGCAATCAAGCAACCACATTAATACATTCCTAATTATAAAGAAAATAGTTTCACATGGTTGAAAATAAGCGAGTGTAGGTGAGTATCCCCTTCCCACATGTCTCACTGGAAGGCTATGTGTGCACACTAACAGAAGACATTTGAATCAATCTTGTTCATTAGGATAACGATATTTGCTAGTTCATAAAAGATCCTGTATACAGGCTATCCATAGCAAAAGGAACGGGTGACAAATAATTCAGAAACCATGGTGTTGTGGGGGGAAAGTTCCCTAGAGAATGTCACATCATATTTATGTGATGCTAATCTGTCTCTTCTGTACAACATATGTTGCTGCTTCTCCATGTGTCTTGTGAAAGTTTGCCTTTTGATCAGTGTTATCTTGCTTACCTTTATGATAATGTATGTGCTTGATCAGAGTCTTTTTGCTGTTTGTCCCCCCCCCGTCTCTCTCTCTCCCTCCTCATTTTTCATTTCTCTATTTTGTCACCTCTTGAGCATACAAGTGGGTACTCTTCTGGTTCTCTTTCAGCACCATTTCATGTTCAAAATTATTTAAATGTAATTTAAAATTTTCTAACTACTTTTAAATTTTAAATTGTCATTTCTTAATGGCCAATCTTAGGATTATAATATCCCTTTAATTCCCAAAATTCACTTCAGGTTAATACTGACAATTTGTTAGCTTGAATTAAGTAAGTATCTTGCAATGCAGTCTTGCTTTCCTCTCTATCGTTTATGCTGTGCTTATATAATAAATATTGATTGCATGTGTATTTATAAAAAACATCACTAATATATGATAGTGACTCTCTTATGCAGGTTTTTTCCTAAAATAAAAATGATATTTATCTACAATATTCCTCAAAAGTTCAGTTTTTCACTTTCTGTAGCCATCTATGAAAAGAAAATATTAAATGGAGAATTCTATAAATAAAGAGTTTGTAGTCTTACGGTTATACACTAGAGCCCAGAGTATGATCAAACCTCGTACATTTTCATTGCAGTGACATTCACGCTATCTTACTGTCTATTCACCACCTGTCCATTAATCAATACTGTCTTCTTATCTCAATGTCTATCAGAACATGCCAGTGTCGTGCTGAAGTGCCTTTGTTCTTTGCTATACACCTCATCATGTGGGCAACTGTCATCTTTTGGAGGTAAACATCTCAAGACATAAGAATTAAAAGAACAATGAAACAACTGGATATTTTAATACAAGATGTTTACAAGAAAGTGAAACATCAAGTTGTTCTACAAGGAGATAAAACTTTCCATCGCTTAGGGAAGAAATTATTGAAAATGGCTTCAGGAAGTCCCTGAGTCTGACTAGGTGCACTAGATTCCCTTCCTGCAGAGAAGATATATGCAAAAAAGACTGCTGAGTGTCACGCTCAGACAAACTGAGCTACTTGGAAGAGGCTCAGACCCAACAGCCTGAAAGAAACAAAGGCAAGACAAGCACCTGAAGGAAGCAGAGACTTGCTGAACTGCCTAGAAGAAGCAGAGACCAGCCAAGCTTCCTGGAAGGGTCTCGGAACACCCCACAAGAGGACATCCTTGATACTAGTGGACGCCTGAAGCCCTACAGTGTGAGCCAGGTTTCCAGCTTCTATGATCTGTCAACAATGATAAGCTGGGCTTTGGTGATGTAGCTGTCTTTGAGTCATTTCTTCTCCTCTAAGTAACCTCTTACCCATATTCCATGAGTAACCTGAATAAAACTAATTGGTTCACCAGGTTGGACTTTGGTGGCATCAACTTCAAGCCATCCTCAGTTCCTCATCTGGGGTGAAGTGGATGTTTGTTCACAAGATCCCAGGAACAGTTACACAAGAGCAAAACATCATCAAAGCAAGCGTGAGTACAGCGCAACACAACGTCTAGAGGGAGGTCATGTTCACACAAGTTTTATTGTGGTATAGAGTAATAATTGTTCAATTGTATTGGTTATTGACACTAACCATTCACTGTGTTTAGTGGATAAATTAAACTTAGTTTAGGATGTATATAAGAAAAAAAAAACACCATATACAAAATGCAGTATCTCTTTCTACCTCAGACAGGCATTAGAGACCTTGGAATATACAGTTCTCATTGGATAAGAAGGATTCTGTGTCTATGTATCAGCTGTCTGTACATGTGTGTTTTAGATGGATTGTTATATAGGTCGACATACCAGTATGTATCCATTACAAAGACGTATAACCACTACAGGAAAAAAGTGCATATGCATAAAATCCAAACAATTTTATGTTACTGATCACCTTAATTTTCTTCCTTGTATTTGGCTAAGCATCTGCTGTATTTTAAGTCTTCAGAATCATTAGTATTTATACTAATAATATATGCATTTTCTTAACTTCTATTTATCTATTATTTTTAATTTATTTCAATTTTAATGAATAAATATATAGCTTCATGAACTAAGCCACTTTAACTATAGAACATGTAAATAGATTACTACTAAGTATATTCAGAGTGTTGGTAAGTCAGCATTAATATTTCTAGAACTTTCTCTTCATCTACCACACAAACTCTGTACTCACGAAACTTTTTTCTCTCTCTACCCCAATGGGAATTCCTATTTTCTGCCTTTGTGAATTGCCAGCTCTAGTAACCTCCTGCTTGAGAGCATGTCTAGTCAAGTCTTTTACCCATATTTAATCTTTTCTATAATTTGTTGAGTTTTAGGAGTTTTTTCTGTATTCCAGATAACAATCATCTTTCAGATAAATGGTTTGCAGGTATTCCTTCTATTCTGATTGGGCTTTTAATTTAACTTTTTAAATTTATTTTACACACCAACCACAGTTTCATCTCCCTCCTCACCTCCTGCTTCCTCACCCATCCCCTTTCTATGGCCCCATTCACTCTTCAAAATGGTAAGTCTTTCCATGGAAGGAGGATCAACAAAGACTAGCCTATTTAATTGAGGCAGAAATTAAGTCCTCCTCATTTTGCCAAGGATGAGCAAGGCATTTCACCCTAGGGAATGGGTTAAAAAAAAAAAAACCAGTTCATATGCCAGGAGCAGATACTGGTCTCATTACAAGGGGTCCCACAAACAACTCCAGCTACACAACTGTTACCCACATACAGAGGGTCTCGGTCAGTCTGATTGGCTACATTTTTTACTCCATATTTTATTTGGAAAAAACAAACATCTTTAAATTTTATAAAGTCCAGCTTATCTATGCTATATCTAAGTTCAGGTCAAACCTGCAGTCAAAGATTTCCATTTGGATTTCTGTGAATTTTACTATTAGATCTTATATTTTACTCTTTAACACATTTTGAATTTCTTTGATGTATGTTAATTTTTCACCATCAGCCTGTGTTGAACATGAATCATTTCATGAGCAAGTAATCTGATCACTCTTGCCAAATAATAGCTGAAAGTATAGATAAGTTTTTAATAATTCTCATTGAATACATTCTTTGACAATTCATACATGTATATACTGCATTCTGATTACTATAACATCACCCACTGTCATCTTCTCCCTCCACAATTGATTACACTTCCTCTTTCTTCCAACAGTGTTTTCTATATTTTTTGTTTGTGTTCTGAGACCCCCTGAATGTTACCAGGATTATTTGTGTGACTGTGGGTTTGGAGTCTGAATCAGCTCTGCAGTGAGCACACGACTGAAGAAAAGGACCACCTCCCTGCCATCCATCAATAGCCTGTACCATAAACTTTTTTTTTCTGTTCCCTTGCTTTATGCATTTGCTTATGCCAGCTCCATAACATATTGATTACTGTGGCCTTTGGCACATATTGACATTAGGAGTGTGTTAATCATTCACTTTTGAGATTGCTTGACTACCTATAGCCTGGTAATATTCCAGGGGAACTTTGTAGTGGCTTTTTCTATATTTCTCTTTAATTTAGTCTTTTACTAACTTTTAAATTGGTATATAAAACCATAGTTTAATCACATCATTTTCTTAAATGATTTTCACATCATTATTCACTGCTCAGTGTTATTCTCTAACCTGCTACCTTCCTTCCTTCCTTTTACTCCACCTACACTGTCTTCTCGCTTCTCCTGAATTGTCTCATTTCTGGTTTAGTATCACATGTATGTATATACTATTAAATCCTGATTGTGTATTTATCAAAATTTTTATAATATCTTCTATATATAGTTTTTGGTGTGTGTCTATGCCTGGCTTCTGCAACTATGACAGACAATGAACATTTTGCAGAAGTCAGTTCTCTTCTTCTATCTAAATAATATGTTTATTTTATTGGAGGTTGAAATTCATAACATCAGTCTTATGAATAAGTACATTTATCCACTATGGATAATCTGATCCAAAGAATATGTTTTTCTTTTTTTTTTTTTAAAAAAAAATATTTATTTATTTTTTATGTATTCTTTTGTCTGTGTGTATGTCTGCAGGCCAGAAGAGGGCACCAGACCTCATTACAGATGGTTGTGAGCCACCATGTGGTTGCTGGGAATTGAACTCAGGACCTTTGGAAGAGCAGGCAATGCTCTTAACCACTGAGCCATCTCTCCAGCCCCAAGAATATGTTTTTCTATTTCAATAAATACACTGTTGGGTTTTGAGAGTGATTGCATTGGATCTGAAAATGTCTGGGTAATTCTGACATATAAATACAACGGGTGTGTGTGTGTGTGTACATGTGACTTTTCACTCATTTTTAATTTCTTTATTGTAATAAAATTGTTTTGTAGTTTGGGGCTTAAAAGTATTTTGCATCCTTAGCAAAACTCACATCTAATTATTTATTAATGATATATACATAAGGTTGATCTCTTCATGCCATAGAAAAAGTTGTCATTGTTGTTACATAAAAGCAATGAGTAGGTAAGCTTGGTGGTAGATGCCTATAAATCCAGCAACCTTGAAGTTGTTTAACAAGCAACTAACTTTTGTTCTTGGTGTTGATATTTGTCTCCTACCACTTACTGGAGTTTAGATAATAGTTCTAAACATATTATTTGGAAGCCTGTAGTTCACTATGCATAATATTATAGCTTCTGAGGAAAAAGTAATTTCACCTTTTCCTTTCTATATTTGGAAGCATTTTGTTTACTTTTCTTGCTTAATCCTTTAGACCAGAACTTCCAGAATGTCAAACTGAAGTTGACTTTCAAGTAGATTTTCCCATTCTTTATTATTTCAATGAGAATGTTATATTTTTCACTGTTTTCAGTAATAGTAACTACATACTGTTATGCGATATTTATCATGTTTGAAATTTAATTCTATTTCTTAAATATAGTTTTTTTTCTGAGCAAAAAGCATTGGTCTTGTCAGAGCCATTTTCAGTATAAACTAAGACAGCCATCTGTCTCAGTTCTCTATATCAAAATATGGTATATTTTATTAATTGATTTTTATATTGTGAACTATCCTTGCATTCTTGGAATAAACAATTTTTCATGTTGAATGATTATTTTAATATGTTGGCATATTCTATTTGCTGCTATGTTAGGGGACATTTCCTTCACATTTTTAGGAGTATTGATCTGCAGTTGCATTTTCCTTGTTAGACTTTGTTACACGAAAATGTTAGCTTCATAGACAAGTTGAAAAATACTCCCTCATGTTTCTTTTTAAAGGGGCTTGTGTAACATTTGTTTTAACTTTCCTTCAATGTTCCATAAAATTTAACTGTGAAGCTGTATGGACCTTGGAAACTTACTACCAAACATTTTCTTATTTGACAAATGGTACATCAATAATCTTCACAATTTTGTAATTGGAAAGAAAATTCAAAGAAGGACAACAGGAAATTTTAGCATTTCTAGTTAAAAAGATAAAGAAAAAACAGCAAAATGGCTACATCTACAGATTGGCTGGGAATAGACTAAGTGGGTGTCATTGCTAAAGAGATTGGTGTCATGAAAGGAACATTTCACTCTTTGGAAGGTGATTTTAGGACAAGACTCCACCCATAAAAACTTCCAACTTATAAAAATTCAAGTTCACTAGAATAAGATTACTAAACCTTAGTAAGAATATTGGTGAGGGATTCCCTGCCTCCAAAATGACCGCCTGGGAACGCATTTGAAGTTCTGAGGCAAAGGCACACAGGTACTGTTGCGACAGTGGTAGACAAAGGCCACACTACACTTCAAGATGAAAACTGAAGCTGTCATCCTTGTACACAAGGTGCTGTGTTGTAGATATGCAAGACTCAAGTGTAGGGAAACCATGAAAGTTTGTGTACAGGCCCAAAAAGCTGAAGCCAGACAATGAGTGGCTGGGGTGGATTTCCCAAGAGCAGGCTCCGAGAAGCTATTTCATGGAGCTCTGATGTTGGAGGCTAAGTTGTAGTGAGACCTAAGATAGTGGCAAGCAAGACACATGGGGTATGTATGAGACAGAACTACAGGGCTTGAGTGGGTGGAACCTGCTCAAGAAGGAGATCCTACGTTCTAAACGGTGCTAAACAAATGGTGCTGCCCAAGGCTGTTGGAGCCCAGATGATGACATCAAGAGTCCCAGATTTTAGACATGCCATTGCTTTGGGGAAGGTCCAAGGCCCTCTCTACTACATATAGGCTGGCTGAGCAAGGTATCATCCAATGAGAATAGGTTCCCAAAAAGCCGTTACATGCAGTAGGGATAAGTCCTGGTGCCACTGCCAATGGCTTCCCAGTCTGTCCTAAACACGCACCTGTCAATTACATTCAGGGGGACTAGTTTGGTTCTATGACTGTTCTTTCCCAGTCCTGCTTGAGTTGGTGAGCTCCCATTGGGTCAGGTAGACTGTTTCAGTGGGTGTACCCATGATAGTCTTGCCCTCTTTGTTCATATTCTCATTCCTCCCACTCTTTAATTGGACTTTGGAGGCTCAGTCCAGTGCTCCAATGCGGGTTTCTTCTGCTGTCTCCATCGGTTGCTTGATGAAGGTTCTATGGTGATATTTAAGATATTCATCAGTCTGACTACTGGGCAAGTCAAGATTCAGCCCCCTCTCCTCTATTGCTTAGAGTCTTAGCTGGGGTCATCCTTGTGGATTCCTGGGGATTTCTCTAGAGCTAACCCTATTATGGCTCCCTCAATGTACTCACTCATAAGTGGATACTAGCTATAAACAAAGGATATTAAGCCTATAGTTCATGATCCTAGAGAAGCTAAGTAATAAAGTGAACCCTAAGAAACACATATATAGATTGACCTGGAAAGTGGAAACAGACAAGATTGCATGACAATATTGGGAGAATGGGGGTGGGGAGAGAAAGAAAGGTGGAAGAGGAAGAGAAGAGAAGGGGAGGGGTAAGAAGAACTTGAGGGAATGGAATAGTTGAGAAGGAGAAAGAATACAGATGAGAGCTAGTTTCAATTTCTTTAAAATAATTTTCCAAATAAAGTCTTTAAAAGTTGTATATAAAAAGGTACACACACATTTATCCACATTACTAGAAAATTTTGTCAGATTTTATTATAACTTAATAATTTGGGTGCTGAATAACATCTCATTATTTAAATTTATACCACATGGGTATGTTTATACCACATGGGTGCTCAACCTTGACATTTTATTTATGTTACGACAAGTCTAAATTATAGATTTATGTCCTCTGTTAATGTTCACTTGTTTCTATTTTACACCTAAATAGATAGTTGATAGATAGATGATAGAGAGATAGATAAATAGATGATAGATATTTTTCTTTAGTGTTCTGGTCTGTGAAAATGGATTTTCAACAGCAATACATTGTTTATTATACTACTATATATTTTTCCATATATTTGCTTTACTATTTAAGTACTTAATAGAGAGTTATAACCAGGAAAAAAAGTTCTGAATCCAGGTTTTCCAGTCCTCAACCCCAGTATCCTTGGCCAACCCAGGAAATAATAAAATAAAGTGCAGTAGGTAATATCTCTGCTTTATACAAATAGGGATTCTTAACTCATTCAAAACCTAACAACATAAGTAATAATGAAAGGAATATTTAATTGCTCAATATCCTTAAGTATGGCATTTCATATGCATGCAGGTCTATCTTTTTTATAATGTTTTCATAGATACATCAAAAACTGAAATTGTATGATTTTATCTCCATTTTAGTCAAATACAATTAGTATTCTAAATAATTATATTTAGTGTTCCCAATATTCATCAGCATCTTTCATTTTCCCCGTTTGGTGATTTCTTATCATACTTGAATCAGTTTTAATACTATCTATGTTGCTTAGTTGTCATATTCATTTATTCCTAATGGAATATTGTAACAATTTAATCACTCTAACTTTACTGTATATATATTATATTACTATATATTATATATTATATTATATATACTGTATGTAATATATATTAACTTGTTTAATGCTTTTCTTATATTTAAACAACTTTGCTTCTCTACCTGTAGGTAAGAAGTTGTCAATATAAGAAAGCATGTCTACTGGAAGTTTGTGTGTATGTGTGTGTGTGTGTGTGTGTTTGACACAGAGCTATTGTTGTTGTGCATGTTTCCCTCAGGAGTTGTCTACCTTGGTTATTGTGAGAGAGTCTGTCACTGACAAGGAGCTTGCCAGAAGGGCAGTGAGCCCTAAGAGCTCACCTATCTCTATGTCCATAGTGCTGGGATTATGAATGTGTGTTACCGTGTTGCCATACCCAACTATTTACATGGATACATGGATGATTGAATTCAGGTCCTCATACTTGCAAGACAAGTTACTTTATAGACTGAGCTGTCTTCTTAGCCCGGTTTTGGAATTTGGTATTTTATTAAAATTTGCTGTATGTAAAAAAAGAGTTTCACAAATTAAACTTCAACGATACTACATCTTTCATTTTTGTAGCAAACATGTGCCTTTGTGAAATTAGTTATGATAATGTGTAGATTATACTGTCTCATTGGAGAGTAACTTGTCAAGCATATGTGTCCAGATTCTGTAGTTTCTTATGTTCCTAAAAATTAGACCTTACACACATTTCCTACTTAGTTAATCCTGAAGCAATTAAAATTTTAAGGTTGTGTTCCATAGGGACCTCATGCTGGGCCTCTATGATTTCCATATGGTTTTGATTTGTGCCTTTAGAGTTTCTAGCTACCTCTAGTATGGCCCCAAACAGTGAATCTCCTACACTTAGAATTTTCGTAGTGGGATTTTTCTCTTCTCCTTATAATGCATTATCCAGGACATTATCTACAGCACTAAACATAATTGGTGATAAATTACATTTATTCATCTTAAACTACTTTTATCCATAAATATAAAATTGATGCAGACATCTAATGATTGTTTATTGAAATTCTAAATGTTTTCTTCTACTTTTACCATTTAAGTTTTACCAAATGGTATGTAAAAATCTACTGATATTATAAAATTTTCTTTTTGTTTTGTATATAACAAATTCACTATTTTTTTCTGATTTTTCTAGCATCCAATTATATATTGATATATACATAATGTAATCTATATGCTTACTTTATTTAATCACAAAGTTGAGGGTCAACCTTGATTATAGGACACATTAACCATATACAAGAAAAAGAATCTTACAACAATGAATCTAAAGGTCTAATTCATTATTTTACCTGCTTATTTCCTATGATTTAAATTCTCCTTCTATTTCTACATAAAAGCACAATCTAGGCTAACTTTCTGAGTTCTGCAACATGAGCTGATAGAGCTGATTTAGACATCACTAAATATAATTTCTGCTGCTTCCCCAGTGTTGTTTTCCCACAAAATGATTATCAGTTTTATGTTTGTTAAAGGAGTCTTCAAAAGAGAATCAGAGATAGTTCTGTCTTCATCTCCTGCTTTCTTCCCTTCCTCTTCTTCCTCCCATCTTTTGCCCTTTCTTAATACTTACTGGCTGCTCCTTCTTTTATTTGTTTTCAAGGATAACAAAGTATTGCCTTGCACTGGTCTAACCTAGTCCTAACCTCTGACCTCCAGTTCCTGTTGTGGTAGAATGCATGCCCATGGGTTTGTAGTCCGTGTTAACTGACACACAGAGATCAAAGGATCAGGAGCAGCCTACAAGCATCTAAGCTAAGCACAGCAAAAGGGCAACTTTGTTCAGAACACAGCAAATAATTTTATTAAACAAAATGTAATGGCAAGAGTCTATGCTGCTATGCTAGGTCATAGGGAAATGAGAGAAAAGAAAAGTCAGTTCAGGCATGCAAAACAACTGCAAATTTCCAAGGAAGTCATACACATATTCAGAGATTGTTGATAACGTAGTGACTACTACTACATACACATAGAAAAGGACTTCGGAAAATGATGCTAGCAATGGCTATGGAAAATAGAAATGGCTGCATGGTGTCCTGGACATTTATTTTGCCAGGTATAGTTCTCCTAAGTCCCTGTGTATACAGTGATGTTGATTTCTAGTTTTAATCTTAGTGATTATGAACATTCTTTCATTGCTTTGCTTGGGCATGTACATTCCCAGATAATCATTTCTTTACTGTTCATCTGTATACTTAGTCATTCATGAATGTAGGTCTTTAAATTTACCAAAACGTAGTGATCATCTACTATGGGCCACTATTTCGTTCAATATGAAGCAAATCAAACTGGGTCTCTTGACCTGACAACATTCAGTCTCTACTGGGAGATACAACCATGAACCAATATTTCTGAGATAAAATGCACAACTAAAGGGCACAAGACAAACTCATGTGTGATATAAATTTATAGTTATCTGTATAGCTGCAGTCTCTGGTACAGATTGAAAGGGAGGTCTATGAAATTATATTTGAGCTGAAGCCTAAGGAATATTTAGGCAAGGAACAGAGCAAGGGTTACTGACAGATGGTTCAGCATGGGTAAAGACCCGGGGCAGAAGCACAGTGCTGGAGGTACGTGAAGGGAGGAAGAGTTAAGGCATGTGTAGATATGGCATGATTTTGAAGAGTGAAGAAGACCTTCTGCATCTTAGGTCTTCCCAACCCTGGATTTATTTCCCTTCTCAGAAGAACTGGAAGCTCAGGCTGCATTGAACAAAAGGGGAGACAAATGATTGTAAGGTGGTTGTAATATGCCAAAAGCATTTGGGGTTTTCAGGCTCCTCCATACCTACAGTCATTTCCCTGTGTGGGATTCTCTTTTTTGGCCTTTTGCAATGGCTATGGACCCCACTGTGATATTTGAGAACATATATCCAGTAGTTTCTATCTGCCGGCATTTTCTTAAGTGCTTTACAGATATAATTTAATATTTCCACCAGTCTTATTGGTTAACATCTCTCAGATCTTCAGATCACAGGAACTGAAGAAATCTGATAACGTCTAATGTCCCACAGGTGTAACATCTGCCACAAAATTGGGTTTCTGGCACTGCTAGCACGTTTTCCCCCACACTAATTTGACCTTTTCTCATCTTTAATAGTTTCTCGCAAGATATCCTCTTAAATCTGTAGAACCAAGCATCTCATGTTAAACAAGACAGATATTTAAAACTTCTTGCATGACACATGATTTTTCAGTTCTGGATTTTTTTTTATCTTGTTTGGCACAAAAATGTAGAGAGTCAACTGTGTGGCAAATACAATCCCATATCTGTATTCATTTTAATGAAATAATTAAATATTTTAGGGACTTTTTGCCTTAAAATGAAGCATCCTGAGCATCTCTGAGCATCCCGAGCATCTCTCAGAGCCAAGCTGGTAGGGTTTGGAGTCACAAAATGTTGAGATGTCCATGCACTTATAACTTTTTAGTTTGTGTATACTTCAAACATCAGTAGGTAAGATAGAGTTCGGCCAAGTTTGCTGTTCCCAAAAAAGGGCATTGTACTTCAGCTGCATTAAAAGTGCACAGTATCACTATCCCCCTACAGTATTTCTAACAGTTACCCATTTGTAAATGTATTTAAAACCATGACTTTTGATCTATACTGTTTTAATACAATTTTTTTCCACTCACCTTATACAGGGAACATTTTTCAAAACAATGTGGTATTCAAAATATAGAACTACTAGTTAAACACAGATTAATTTTTTAGCAAAAATTCCTATGCAGTAGGCAGATAGTTCCCACATCCCATTGTGATTGACAAGCCTGACATATGGAATAGTTCACAAATTCCCAGGTGACTGACAGATGGAGAATAGAAAGGCGGATAAAGTTGCCTAGAGAGCTGAGGATGATTTCATATTCAGCGGTTTTGATCAAAAGGATTCCAGATCTCACACTAAATTTAGCACCGCTGGCAATTAGTACGTGATTTATTCAGTCCTTTCATTTGCTGGTTGACAAATGGAAAACAAGCACAAAATTAAAAATAAGTTTATTTCCAGCATTTCGGATATTTAAAATGTGTGTGTCTTTGTTTGCACATAAATTATCATGAGATGAATTTATAGTGAGATTGAATCTGAAATGGAGGAGCAAGCAATAAATAAGAGCGTTTTTGTGTGTCGTGCGGGCAGAACAGGTGTTTGAATTAAGAAATACTAATATGTTTAGCAGCACGGCTCCACCTTTAGCTTTGGGAGCTGATGCTTTCCTAAATTTAGAAAAGTCTTTCCACAATTTAGAGGGTTTTTTCCCCATAAACTTCCCACATAGGTGACCATCTGTATGACAATATTAATGTTTTTCAGCCTAATAACAATAAAAAGTTAAAACACCCAGTCCTGCTGTTTTTGTGCATTCCAGTGTCGGCCCGTGTGCTTTTTCTTTTTCTGGGTACCCATGGCGAAAAGGCAGCAGACTCTTCCCTTTTCCCTCTCTCAACCCACTTAGCACTGGGATCCTGAGATTTCAACCTTTTCTTGTGCTATTTTCAAGCTAGACAGTGCAAAATTCTGTTTCCACTCCCTCTTTTATTTCATGGAACAGCAAGATGAGTGCAACGCGCAGATAGGAACCTTCTGTTGTGTTACTGAAGTCAGAGCACAACCAGATCACGTTGACAATTGAAGGACAACACGCCCGCTGAGAGCCCCTCTCAGGAATCCAGCGAGGCAGGGGCATTTAGAAGCACACTGGGGAGACTCCGAATGAATCCAGCAAGATCCTCCTTCTCGCATTGGGAGGAGTATCAGCCATCATGTCAGAAAGACCCTGTGATTTCTAGAAGGTGTAGCTGTCTACCTCCTTTCTGGAAATTCACCTGGCACTAATAGAGATGCTTAGAAAGATGAATGGATTATCAAAACACATGGAAACCAGGAAGACACCTTGGAGAGAGAAACCTCAACATTCTTAATTGCACAGCCATGGCTCGTAGAGGTGACTTGACATCCAAGGGTAAATTCCTGAGGGTGCTGAGCCAGAAAGGAAGCCCATGAGACTGGGGACTGAGAGGGCAGATGTTTGGGTTGCTTACAGGTTTTCTTATTTGATTTGTATTCCAGGTCTGACATTCAACTTTATTTGTATTCGTTATTCACAGTGGGAACCGGAATGGTTTCTAAAATAGCATAAAATCCACTTAAATTATAATGGAAAGAATTGTGCGCAATGTGATGCTTTAATTACTGTTAAGCTAACCTTGGGATATGGGAAATGTCAGTTTTCATTGGCCACATGAAGGCTGAGCCCAGGATTTAGCCTGCAGATATGTGCAACCAGTAGGGATGCAGCTCATGGGCACAGCCAGCCTGAAGAGCCCTCACAGTGCTTCAAATCTGCCTTTGCCTCCTCCATACACACCCTGGGGCGCTATCACCTTTTTATTACTATTTTCTCCCTCCTCCAAAATGCTCTCCCTCAGTCTCAGCAGCAGCTGAAAGACATTCCCTAGATAAATGGCTTCAGGTATGTCATGCAGGGTCTGTGTTTTTGTTGTTGCTGTTTTCAATTGTCCCACCCCAAGGGAAATGTCCTGGGCTGTACACCTAACCAGACAAAGACAGGAGAGTTCATAGGCAAAGGTCTCTTCGTGCTAATTCTCCTAGTTCTCCCTTGAAGCCATTAAGGGCCAGCTGTTCTCTTGTCCTCTCTGTTTCCCATGCATCATTACTGCTTCTGAGCAGGCATCAATTAGCAATTCTGGATCACCGAGACAACATGTAACTTTCCAAAGCACCAAGGAGGCAGGAGAAATCATCCAAATGAATAAAGAGTCAGTCTATTTCAAGAGCAGGGTGGTGTGTGGGACCTAAATAACAACTGTGAGTAACAATTTATCCCAAATGTAGGAATTTAATCTACAAACACAATTTACCCATGCAATTAATATTTTCTATTAATTCACAGGCATGTGAATACATACCTGTACGTATCCTTGAACAGACATTTATTACATTGTTTCCTTCCAATTAGTCTAAATATCACTGTAATTACACATATTTTCTGTTTGGGCAAATTTACCAAAAGACATCTTGAAGATATTATTACATTGCTGTCATCAAAGAACTATTCCTTGCCCTCCAAACCCATCAAAAAACATTTATTACCTCATTTCTGGAGTACTCTGCTATGAGATAAAGGGGGAAATATGTTTCCAATGAAGATCAGATTTATAATGAGAATAGGATGAGCTAGATGGAAGGGTGGAAGGACAGTTAGATGCACAGAAGATAGAAAGACATACAAAATGATAACCAGGTACAATGGATATAGCTCTGGGTAGAGCACTTTCCTAGAATCCATGGGGCCCTTTTTAAATCACAGAAACATTTTAGCATTTAATGTACCTATATGGCAAAGCCTTTTAAAAAATAAACATTAATAGTTTCAAATATATATGACACCATCAGAATTATTTGCTTTAATAATTATTTTTTTTATTGTTTTAGGTGTTTGGCATTTGGGTTGTTTTGGAGTGGGTTGTGCCTGCACGAGGGGTGTTTTTGCAAATTTTTCTTTTGACAATGAGAATTCAAGACTCTTATGTTATCCGACCTGGGCTCTAGCAGGCACAGGGGCGCGTCACACCAGCTGGGATAGAAGCACAAACAGGTGCAGATAGAGGTAAGCACCTGACAGCGCATGCTCTTATTTAGTTGTTGGCTGGGTCGTGTGTGGGCATGATAGAATCGACCAGATAATAGGTAGAAGGGATGTAGGGATTATTTATATATATTTATTTCCTTTTTCCTATTTATTATACTACTCACACCCCTATATCTATATTTTTATCTCTGTCTATATAAAAGGCAGTCAGAGAAAGGACTGTAAGCAGGACGACCATATGGCAGAGGATCAGATCCCCGCCACCATACGAAGGGGATATTTTTTTGTGTCTTTAAATTGAGTTCTTGGTGGTACATGGAAATAAATATTTTCTTTTAATAAATTTATATATAATTTGTTTATGATACATTTTTCAAAATTAAACATAATTTTTTTTTAGTTCTCCACCTTTTTCTTCGCGATCTTTGTACTTATAGAGATAAAACTGCATTCACTTCTCACATAACTTCAATCCTACTTCATAACTCAAATTTTACTACAAATATTATAATTAAACAAATTATCCCCTATGCATGACGTCTGATATATGGCACCCCAAGAATCCCCTCACCTCCATCACATTTGCTACTCTTTGGTTACCGTTTTTTTCTTTTCCCTCCTCTTCCTTCTTATTCTGTGTCCCGGGTGTTGCAGCTGAGACTTCTTTTGTCTTCCGATCCCCCTCCGCAACTGAGATCTGACCTGCTCCCAATTCCCACCGCGGTCTCAACAAAACACTCAAGGAATGCCTCCACACTCAATATTCCCCAAAGCATTAACAATAATCATCAATACAAAAATACAAGAAAAAGATCAAAAAACGACCAATAGAAGACAACACACCAGAGAAACTATTGAACCTTATAAAAAAAAAAATACATAACAATATACCAATGTTACTAACTATAAATATCTACCTTTTAATGTGAATTTCAAAATGTTTAAAGTCAAAAAGGTTTTGTTTTAAAAAGTTAAGAAGTCAAAACATGTCAAAGTTCAGAGAAAGGATTGAACTATGGGTGCTCAGTGTGAAGATGAACGTATGGTAGAACTGTTTCATAAGCATGGTTAGAAGGCACCACGGGGATGATCCAGTGAGCGACTGGAAGCACACATGAAACAGAAAAACAGAAAGTCCACAGAAGTGAAAACACAAACAAGCAAGGAGGCAAACAAAAAAAATCCCAAGGGAAACAAATTGAATGCAAAGAACGAAACAGAAATGTTAGACATAAAAAACACAACTGACTACAGCTATGTACCTAGAGATCCGGAGCAAACATCTAGGCCACAGACTGGCCGCAGCCATCTGTCCCATGCTGCAAAGTAAAGAGATAAACAATAGTGAGATCATGTAAAAGGAGACTGAATTTCTCAATCGGAAAGAGGAACACTTTAAGGGGTGTCATCAGCATAGGAATTGCATTTAGGGGTAGTGATAAAAACTATGGTTTTCATAAGGAAAGAATGGGAAAAGTGGGAAGTAGGCATGACAGGTTTTCTTGGTCAGTGTTTTGTAGGGTTGTCTATGGTTCCGGTTCAGAAACATGGTTCAGTGGATTTTTACTGCCATAATTTGCAACGGTCCATATGGCTCCCACGAAATGAGTGCCGTTGCTCTGCGGATCATCCTGACTGTTATAGATGACTTCCTTCTTTGGGTTCTAGTCTGTTTGAGAGACATAGCTGGTTCTAGAAGACAAGGTGCCATAAAGTATAAGAGAAGAATAGGAGACCTTCAGCATACTTAGAAGTCTGTAACAAGACATTGTACATAAATATTGTAAGATGTCAAAGTTACTCTCATCTTTGTGCCTCCTGACTTTATAAAACTTAGATATCATTGGTTTTTAAATAGATAAATCTTCAGTGATAACATTCCTAAGAAAGAATGTGAAGCAAAGTAAAGAAGGCAGATACAAAACAAAGGTGATTACCCAGTGTCTAGTTGCCCTGTAGGCCATGTAAGTATCTATGTTTTTAATAAAAGCAGTTTTTGAGTGTCCATTTTAACAATATTTGGGGCTAAGGAGACAACACTTAAGGCTCCTGCAAAGGACCTAGATTCAGTTACCGGTAACTGCAGACCCAGGGGACTTGATGCTCTCTTTTGTCCTCTGCAGGCACCAGGCATGCACATGGTGGCCATACACACATGCAGGTAGAAATTCATAAACATAAAACAAAACATTTAAGATTTTCATAAAAAGAGAAAAATCCTACATGGATAGACACTATGGCTGAATCTAGAAGTCAGAGTCCTCATCATATTTAACATTCACAATATTGAACTTCAGAAATAGCGAGACTAGAAGGCCTAAAATGCTTGTGAGGAACCTCTGTTATTTTCTAAAATGTGTGAAAAAAATAATGCTTTCCGACTCAAAATAATGAACAAACTCCAAACAACTTAAACCCAAACAAATACACACTCAAGACTTGAACATCAAATGGAAGGAAAAAGAGGGACATATAAAACACAAAGAGCAGGGTTTGCACATTGTTGCCGTGATAGGTGCTGACACTAAGAGATTGCACAGACACATAATAGAACATATTATAGAACATACATATAATAGAACATACATATACATAGTAAAAGTGATCCAAAAAAATCTTTATTGAATGCATGCCTTATCCCAAATGAACTAAAATTATAGTGTACATTTAAATTCATGGCAAAAAGATAAAATATTCATGGAAAATAAAATAAAACCTTATGTTTTGGTAAAGTTTTCTTAGACCTGTCACCTGAATCACAAAATAATAAATAATTTGTGCTTCATAAAACCTTGAAATTATCTAAGAAAGACACTGATGAAAAACTAAAATTGTTATCTGAGAGAAAACATATGAAAAACATATTTTTGAGACTTATAATAGGCATAGAATTTTCAGAACCCAAACATGAAGAATTAGATAGTCCTTCAAGAAAATTAGCAAAATTAATGAGATGTTTCCCTAAAACAAATACCTGACTGCCAGATAAATACATGGAACAGACAAGCATATATTAGGAAATTATAAATCAGAATACAATGAGATGTTACCATGTACATCTTCAGAAATGATAAGGTAGCAACATTTGCTGACAGGAAGCTGGACTTCGGTCCTCGCATACATTAGCAACAAATTCTGTGACAACCAGAGAATATAGTTCAGCAGTTATTATAAAGATAAACACACCATTATTATATGAGACAATGTTTACCTTTATAGGTGTTGAGATAAACGAAAACCTATGTAATAGCATATATATGTTTGTTTTTATCTGCTTGTTAATACTAACAAAATGAAGAACATGTTAGAATGTCCCTTAACAGGTGGATGACTGTGGCAGCCATGCTGTCGATGCTGCCTACTAATGACAAGGAGTGAATTACTGACATGCCCAAATACTTTGAAGAACTCTGAGGATGATTTTACATTGAGTGCAAATCTTTTTATATGCACCAGGAAGCTGCACCCATGGAGTCATGATCCTCTAAATAAGGATTACACAATGAAAGCACAAGTTTATGTGGAAACATGGATGAGGGAAATATTTTTACTGCCCTATCCCTAGACAAAGAGCACCCAATAGCTATTGAGAGAGGAAGAATTAGTCTTCTCCAGCACTGAGTCACTTAATAAGTTACCCAATCCCAAGTGCTTATTCCTAAACACATATATATGCAAACAATATTAAGTTATCTCAGTGGGCTCTCTCCCCTCTCTCCTCCCTGTCTCCAACCCTGTATGTGTGTGCGTATGTGTGTGCATGTGTGCGTGCACAAACAGTAGTTTAAAAAGAAGCCACAAATTTGAGAAGGAGTGGAGAAGTCACTAAAGGAATTGGAACAGATAGAAGTGATAGTCGTTATTTGAATATGGTTCTTGGATATGAGATTCTCAAATTTTTAAATTAAAAGAATCCACCTGCTTTGCATTTACTGTATTTCCATTTACATAAAATTTTCAAAATGTCTCACAAGGACAAAAATATACAACCAGTCCACATATTGGTGCCTGACTTGCATTGGGATGATGAACACTCTAAAATGGAGATGTGTTAAGTAATGCTTTTAAGAAAGACCTTCGGGAAGATAAGGTAATCTCTGTCTAGACTGTAGAGTGAGGTAGAATCTGCCATAAAATGGCAGAATTATAGATGCACTATACACTACTGTCACTTTTTAGATTTTGACACGTGTGTTACACTTAAGGAAATCCATCAGGGCATATTAGGTGAGTCACATCCTGTACCTTTCCGTACAACTTTGTACCTTCCAGAGAATCTATAATTATTTCACAGTAAAAGCTTAAATATAATAACATTTGTTCTCAGAACATCAATTCTATTCTAAGAAATGCAGTTTGTCAATGTATAACAGAAGTGAAGGGACATTTTAAGCCAGGGTTTATAAAGATGCCCCATTAGCCTAGCAACACCACCACCTCAGTTCCTATTATAATGAAAATCTCAGGGGCTGAAGTGATGACTAAGTAGGTAAACTGACAAGCAAACATAAGGATATGGGTTTGGATCTTTGGTACCCATGTAAGAAGCCAGTTAGGAGGTGTGTGCTTGTAAAACAAGTGATGGGAAGGCAGAGACAGGCAGATCCATGGGACTTGTTGACTCCAAAGCCTCTCCAAAGTGGTGAGCTTCAGATTCAGTGAAAGACCCAGTCATGTGTAAATCTGCAAATGTGTGTGCATGTTGAGAGACTAACAATATATAAACAACTTATATTTGGGGTTGAGAGATTGACAAAGACAGTCAGCATCATGGACCTCTTGCCTTCACACACGTCTACACACATGGGCACACAATTTGCGGGGAGAAGAAGAGGAAGTGAGAGTGAGACAGGGAGAGAGAGAGAGACAAGGAGACACCCGACAGAGAGAGATCCTTATCTCGGATATTGTTCAGACTTGATGAGCCAGAAGCCCTGAGAACAGGTCCAGAAATTTGAGCTTATCAGGCTACTAAGGAAATACAGACTCATGCTAAAACTTGAGAACTACAGGCATGAACTGGTACATCCCAATCTTGAGAAAAGTCATGATGCTAGCCTGAAGACATGTTGTATCCACTTCACACAACTATGCACATTTTCTGTCTTTATACAGACGGACTGTGTACTGAGAATGTTGTGGTGGTTGGAATGAGAATGGCCACCATAGGCTCATCTGTTTGAACACTTGGCTCCCAGTTGATGCGACTGGTTGAGAAGTATTAGGAATTGTGGTTTCACTGGAGGAACTCTGTCACTGGGAGTGGGCTTTGAGGTTTCAGAAAACTAGTACCATTCCCAACGTTCTCTTTGCCTCCTGCTTTCTGAAACAGCTTAAGCTCTCAGCTATTTCTGCTACCACATCTTACTCTGTGATCATGGACTCTACCTTCTGAAATCATGAGTTCAAGTGTATACTTCCTTTATAAGTCTCCTTTGTCATCGTGTTGTCTTATTACAATAGAAAAGTAGCTAAGACAGATGCTTTGAACCATTAAACATTAATGTTGGGTGTTAGAACACTAAAGAGCTAAAAATTACTAAACCAGTCCAGACTTTTTTTTAAAACTCTAGAATGTTACTGATGTGCCGCCAAAGGGTCTTCTAATGATGAAAAATCAAAAGTACAATTCTTTTTTGTTCAATTCATTGAATTTCTTTAGTCATATCGCTTGTGGGGAGATTTTCAATGAACACACATTTCATTGCTATCAGCACAATCATACTTTTTCCTGCAATAAATATTTATTCAATAGTCTTGCTATTGAATCACATGCTAGCCAATTTCCATAGGGAAGTTGTACATGCTGCAGGCTTATCTCCACATATGGGTCTGTGGGTTCTGAGAAGTGAGACACATGACCTGGAGATCCGTATGAGTTTTCAGACTCAAGTTAAAACAGGCTGCCCCATTCCAAACACAGTGCTGTTACCAGTC
The DNA here is from genome assembly GCA_028555095.1 of Dicrostonyx torquatus. NCBI lineage: Eukaryota > Metazoa > Chordata > Mammalia > Rodentia > Cricetidae > Dicrostonyx > Dicrostonyx torquatus. The sequence goes on along the minus strand of JAQHUG010000272.1, from coordinate 2,152,502 downwards.
ACTTATTCGATGACAACAAAGAAAGCAAAATCACAGGACAGTCAGCCGGGCTTTTATAGTTTTAATCTAAACCATCAAGTTTCTAACCACTGCTTGATCAGATGGCATTGAATACCTAGCAAAAAGAAAAGTAATCCCTTCTCTCCTTTCTCTCTCTCCTCTCTCTTTCTCTTTCTCTCTAATCAGACACATGTAACAGCAATGGTACCTTCTATTGGAATGTGGGTGGGTTTTCATTCAGAGCTGAGCTATTAACTCCTAAGCACTCGCTACTCACATTGTATTGAGGAGTCCTTGACAAAAGATGTACTTTGTGTTTCTTTTGCTAAAAATATAAGGAAATAAATTTTAGCAAGAGGAAGTAGAAAATAGCATTCTCAGGTTTGGCAGTGAATTTGAAAGAGGGGTTACACAAACAATGGCTTAGGTAATTTTCCTATTTTTTAAAGTATCCCAGATGAAAATCCAATTTCTATTTTTAAATAAAGTCATAAAGAGGTTGCAAGTATTTTTAACTACTCTCAGATTTTCATGTCAACTGCTTTTAAATGAATTTCATGATGTACAAATGTTCAGAGATGCAAAATAATGTGGAGGATGTAGTCATGAAGAGGTGCAGCTGAGGATGAGGAGAAAGGCACAGCAGGGAAGGCAGGTTCTCTGGGAAAGGCGTGATGGATTGCAGCTCCAGTGCGGGACCAAGTCAAAAGCATGTCCTACTACACAGGGGGATGAGCCTGCTCAGCACATCTCCTCTCTGAGCAGGTGAAACTAAACTTGTTTAAATGGCATAATTCAAATTTCTGCTCAAGGAAAATTCACCGAAACAAAAATAGGGGAGGCACTCCACGCCAAGTTCTGTTCCCCACTGAGAATGCAGTGTGGATTGTCAGTCTGACCAGATAAATGATCCTGGTGTGGCTGCAAATGCTGCATAATGAGAAATGCTACATTTCAGAAGGGGACATTCTTTGCGAAATTGTGATAAGAGTTGGGGGCAGCTCTGTGGGATATAATAATGGGATCCTACAAAGGCCAGAGAGGGGAAATGGAAAATATTCAGTGACAAATTAATGTATACCCAAAGGTTAAGAATGTCACATCCCAATAACTACACTCAGAGTGGATAAAGGTTAACATGGATAAATAAGGAGGTGCAGAAAGTAATCAGGGCATGAGAGAGGAATATGTGAAATACGAAACACTACATATACAGTAACAGAAGAGATTAGAGAAGGAATTCAACTGTAAAAATACATATACCTACAGGAAAGGTGAAAAATGAAGGGAGATTGAAGAAAAGTTCAGGTAAACATCAGAACATTTTTGAAAGAACTAAGGGACAAGGGGTCAGCCAGGAGACAGCAGCATGTTGAAAGGTAGAGATAGGTAATTTATTGACCAAGTGAAGCAATCTTAAGAATTAAATGCATTCTTTCATTTATCTTTTATGAAAGAAAATAAAGGACGAGGTGGACCCAGAAGGATTCAGCCATTCTTTAATGAAATGCTATAGATCCACCTGTACCGGTGATGGAGGAGTGAGGGAATAGGAAAGAGAAATTTCTCAATTGTGATTTTTTTTTCTGAAAGGACGTTAGTGGGGCTGCAGAGATGGCTCAATGGTTAAGAGCACTTGCTTCTTTTTCAGAAGGCCCAGATTCCATGCCCAGCATCAACGTGGCAGCTCTCAAGTTCCTATAATTCCAGTTTCAGGAGATCTGAGTACCTCTACTAGCCTTATAAGTACCAGGCGTACAAGTGATACATACACACACATTGGCAAAAATTTGCTCTCACATGTACTAATAATTAATCAATCGGTGATTTTTAGTGGAAGCATAAAATTCTATTGTGAGAAACTCATTTCCCATTACCTTTTCTTTAGAAAAATGGACTTCATATATAGCGAGGCTAGCCATGAACCAATGGTTTTCCTGCTTGAACTTCCCCAGGACTATGAGTACTTATACATCACCATGCACCATCAAACCTTTGACAATCTCCAGTTTATGTTTTTTCATGTTGATGTACTTTGGTTGATCATATACATATACATACATACACATGGGATGTTTCTGCATATATATTTTTGTATATATTAGTATATATTAGACATACACATAATTCCATCTTAGATATATACATACTGGCTTGTATATATACATACATGCATATATCTACATAGAATATGCACATATATGTAGATACTAATTTGTATATACTTATATACACAGAGAAAAGGGAAAACAATCTGTATGTGGAGTTTAAAGTACATGACGTCAGTTAGCTTGGACTCTCCACTTGACCACAATGAAGTATCTTGTCATATATTTAAAGCACATCTTTTCTCTGTTCAATTAGCCTAGAAGGTATTTGGGGAAAGGCTGTGTGTGTCTGTCATAATCTCAAGGTTCTTGCTTGTGAGTTCACTGAGACTAAAGCCAATAGAGGATTCATGCATTAATGCATAAAGAAAGTTTTAAAGTTAATTAAATTGAATTGTAGACCTTTGCTTTTTTTATGCCCATATGTTTATATTTAGAAAACTCGCATGGACTGTCATTGTTGCTCTCCTGTTCACAGTCCCTAATTAGTGTCATGTTGGAGGATGTTATTGAGACTCAAGGGTATAGACATCATTGGCTTATTTGTTGAGAAATGGCCCTTTTGTTGTATCTAATGAAAGTATTAAAGTGGCATAAGCTTGTGGTATCTAGCATCACTGGAGTGTTTAAATATTTATAATGTCATAGTATCATAAAAGAGACTTGGAAAGGTCTTGAATCTTAAAGAACCCAAAGGTCTAAGGTGGGTCCCTTCATTCAAATTGTTTGCTTGCTAAGAACAACTTTTATATTAAAACAGCTTTAATTATTTTTAGTAAAGTTCTTTAATATTCTTTCATAGGGTACATCCAAATATATAGTCCAATTTTTACGTTTAGATGGATAACTTGAAACTTGTAAAACAAAACAAAACAAAAACATTAAGCATTCATTAGCAAATGACTAAAGGAAGGGAGTTATTTGTTTATAACCAGAATTATTATGAAAAAAGTGATCTTAAATATTCGTATCTATCTTGTAATCTATGTAAGTTCTGAGAATAAAAAGGAGCATAACTCTCAATTGATCAGTACATAGTTCTAGAACTATAGAAGACAGGAGACTCTTATCACTTAAAATTAGTGAGTTCTGAGGCAAATTCTGACTTCTTTCTGTACCCGGGGAAATCCCACAAGCCTCTGGAGTGGGAGAGGGATGAGAGGAACCAGGAAGGAACTGAAGTATCTAGGAACGTGCAAGTAAGCCACCATAGACTCCATGAAACAAAACAGAAGGATTTATGGACATCATTCTTCTGGAATTAAGAAAGATTTGTTGAGAAGATGGGCTGAAGCAATGGCTTACCCACAGGACCAATGATTAAACGATGAAACATAGTCGAGAAAAATGAAAGAAAAAATTTTACATGAAAGGAAATAAACAAAAAGATGGCTTTCACCAACCAGCTTTAAGTTCACAGTGAACCAATAAAATATCAGTGGAAACCATTGATCTAGAAGTTTGAAACACTGATGGATATACTCTTTCTATTCAATGACAATTTAATATTCAAAAGCAAATGGAAAGAAAAGAGTTCATTTCTTCTAGTACCATTACATTTTCAAGATGATTTCTTTAGTCACTGCTGGGCCACCAGGAAACAGAAAGGATTCCCATAAGTTGGCTTAATACATTATGTTGAGTGTCTCACTACTTAATGTTTCATTCTTAAGTAAATCCTCCTAATGCCACTTATACACCAAATAACACAGGCATCAGATTGAAACAAGCCTAGACTGAGCTGTATGTTCAAATCCTGATGCCCTTTGCCTTCCCTCACTGATTCTTAAATAGGGGAAAAGAAGCCCTGTAGATGTTCTGACTTATAAACTGAGAAGTGAGTCAGTGCTCACAGGCCAACTCTTGACTGCCAGGAGATGAGAGTTGATAAACTGATTTGCCTTCTCTCGTCCTCTTTAAGCTAGTCCTTGGAAAAATGGTCTAAAACTATGAGATAAAAATGATGAATTACTCTTACTTGTGTTCAAAATCAGAATCAAAATTCTAAACTATGAAATATCCATGATGGTAACAGAACTAGCCTTGGGTTATTTTTGTTCTAACACATGAGTTTGGCTGAATATGGTAATTTCGGTTTATTTAACTTTTTAACATTTATCTGTATTCATGATTATGTGTTGATATTGACTGCACTTCCACCCCCAACTTCAGAATTAAGGAGGAGGAGGAGGGGAGGATAAGAGGAAGAGGAAGAAGAAGGAAAAGAAGAAGGAGAAGAAGAAGAGGAAGAAGAAGAAGAAGAAGAAGAAGAAGAAGAAGAAGAAGAAGAAGAAGAAGAAGAAGAAGAAAAGGAGGAGGAGGAGGCAGCGGCGGTGGCAGCTACCACTTACCAAGGCAATTTTCTTGAGAACCATACCATCAGGCAGGTGTTTATATGAATATATACATAAACATATTGGCCTGAGGTCTACAGCTTGGAGTAAACCAGGAATTCCTCTTTGGGGCCTGACAGTTAAGTGCTTGGAAACTGTCACTGTTGTCCTCACAAGAACAAATGCCTAACCAAGTGAAAACAAGCTCTTCTTAAGCCCACCAAAGAATTGAGTTTACAGGAGAAACACACATTCTGGAGGCTGACAGTCTGCTGGATGAGCTGGTTCACATCTCAGGGGCAGTAGAGAGCAAAGCATCCAAAGGCTGGTGAGAACACTTGCAGGAGACCAACTAGCAGATACTGAGCACAGACTGTCATGGGAGGTAAAAGCACAGAGCTGCAAAATCCCAGCCTGTGTTCCTGCAAAATCCTCCCCCATTGTGAAGGAGAAATCCACTGGAGGGGAGAGAAAGCGCCCAACATCAATCAAAGCTTTCCCTTCTGAACATCGGCCTCCCCTTGGGAAAAAAAATACTTCACCAAAAGCAAATCAATATATATTTCCCAAAGTTGGTACCAGATACTCTCTCCCAACCTAGTCACATCTTCCTTTTGATCTGGGAGAAATAAAAATAATAATAATACCCAACCGCAGTTCCCTTTATCTCTCATTATGTGGGATTCCTTAAGACAGAGGCCCTAGACAAGTAATTAGGAGTCAAAGAACACTTTAAAACCCCCATTGCACAGTCTAACTGTAGCAGATAAACCTGGAAGAACTGCCAGGCTTGACCTTGTTTGAGGATTCACTAGGGAACACCACAACAGAGAGAGTGAAAAGTAAACACATCAGAGGGAGTCTCGGCCTCTTACTTCACATCTGTAACATGTCCAGAAGAGCCTAAATCCTAGTCAGATATACATGGAACCTGCAATAACAGCCCATTTGTTCTATTTCCTTATATACCAAACTATTAGACTTTCTAACAACAATGTTATAAAGCATGATAAAAGGGAAAAACCTCAGCTGAAGTGACAAGTCTCCAGGTGCTAATGGAACAGGAGGACAGTATGGGGGAAAGACGGGGGTGACAGGGCTCGGAAGGGGGAACTCCGGGGAAAGTCAGTTACTCTCCAGCAGTGCTTTCCTGAGGCTTCCCAGGAGGTGAGGAATCCTACACCCTCACCAAGGCATCCTCACTGAACAGCCAGCTCTAGCCTTTGCTGATGGATTAGAGTCACGGGCCTGTGCAGGCATGGTGTCTATGGTGGGAAGAGTCCCCCTGAACTAAGACAGTCCTTCATCAAGAACCAGGACACGAGCAAGAGGCAGAGACTCAGCCCTTCCTTCCCATTTGCAGATGCAGCGGGAGGTGTGATGAGCTTGTTAGCACAGCCTCTGCCTGTCTGGGCAGGGTAGATGAGCTGTTGTACAGACGAACATGAGCAAAGGGGCAACGGCGCAATGCTGTTTCATAGTCCCTGCAGCTCCAGAGCTGACCCATCATAATGGCAATGAAACCTGAGCCATTTCCAAAGTAGTCTAATCAAGAGCTATTGGGACATCCAGCCAGCAGAAGGAGCAGGGCAGGGTGAGAGACAGTTTTACCTTTCACATAACCACAGGAGCAGCCAAGATACCCCATGAAGCACTGACGCACTTCTTAGGTATCTGGCACAGATTTCTGAATCTATAAGAGAGTCAGAAAGGGCCATTCACTAAGGAAGAAAGAACAGCAGCTAAGCCCAAGGATTGCATGAACAATTGCCCTGCCCTTTCTCACCACTTTCCCCATCTAATGAGGAGTAGCATTCCTTGAAAAGGTAATAGCCCTCCAAATGACGCATCAAGAAGCCATCTGCAAATGTTGTAGGATTTAATCATCCTAATGGCTTCCTAGGAGGTATAATCCGCTCTTATACTTACAGATTAGATGACTGAATTTGAGGAACTCAGTGCCATATCTAAGTTTTCATAGCCAGTGCAGCTTGAGTGTGGATACTTGACACTGTCTCAAGTTCTTTGGGATATAGTGCATTGCATTTGTATGAAGGATAAATTTATAGCATTAATGGGTCTTACTCTAGTTGAAATTCAGTATTCTTTATATACAACTTTGCGAAATCCCATGGTCAATGTCTTCACGTCTCTTGAGACTTTTTATATAGATCAATGTTTATATAGATCAATAGTTGCATTGTTTCCAGGGTTATTTTCCTCACTGGAAAATTCAATTCATGTTAAAATATTTCTGCTTCAATTTTTAACATAGATGTTGTTCAGGAATCCTTCAAATTTTGGAGATACTTTAGTAGCTGTCAGAGACATTTCTTTAGATTTTCTACCAAATTGCACTAAGGAGTTAAAGTGTCTTCTTGTGAGTCCTCCTATTGTGGGTATTATATACATATCCTATCAGAACATCATAAATGCAGACAGGTTGGGCATCTTTAATTTGTGAATTATAACCTCACAAGTTAAATAAATTCAAAAGTTGTTGGGCATCATCATTAATTCACAAATAGAAAACTCTCTCCACCTGACCTGTCATCTTACATCACAATCAAATGCACACACATGAAAATGTGAAGAATTATCTTCAGGCCATGGGTGTATAAAAACAACAACAAAACTTGATGTGGGAGCGCCTCTGTGTGCTATGATTACCATTAATGAATAAAGAAACTGCTTTGGACATATAGCAATGCAGAACTTAGGTAGGCAGGGAAAACTGTACTGAATGCAGGGAGAAGGAAGACAGACAGAGAGAGACACCATGGAGCCTCTGCCAGAGTAAGACATGGCCAAACATTGCTGGTAAGCCCTGCCACATGGTGATACACAGATTAATGGAGATGGGTTAGATTAAGATGTAAGAGTTAGCCAATAAGAAACTAGAACTACTGGGCCAAGCAGTGATTTCATTAATATAGTTCCTTATTTTGGGTACAAGCTAGCTGGGCATACAGGAACCAACAAGCAGCCTCCTTGCAACAAAAACTTGATACTTTCATATGGGTCCTTTCCCTCACATATTTAATTGTAAACATGCAAATATTTGAACATAGGAAAAAATCTGAAAGTCCTAGGTATTTTAGTAAGTGAGACTTAAGCTCTTACACTTCAGGGAATTTATTCCTTCAGTTATTCTCAAATTTATACCATCTCCACTTCAGCTTCCAAAGTTGCACTCAGGTGTCTGCACAAACTCTCTTCCTAAACATAAGGAACATGGGTTCCTAATGCCTTGATCATAGTTACACTTATAGAGCTCCTTATTTCCTGGAGTTGATCTGGCTCTCTCATGTCTGGGAAAGCTGCTTCTAGAATGCCACCTACTAAGTTGAAAAGATCTGAGGATTTTGCCTTTGAGAAGTCTAGTTAGTTTCTGAAAAACAGATGAACATAGTGAACATAGTTTAGCTTCATTTCTTTTTTTTTCTTTTTTTTTTATTGTTAAAAGAAAAATTTACATTTACTCCCCTTGTTCCTGGCCCTCCCGCTACCCCACTACCCCACCACCCTCCCCCTGCTTCCTTAAGATGGGGCAGGATACCCTGCCCTATGGGAAGCCCAAGGCCCTCCCCCCTCCATCTCGGTCTAGGAAGATGTGCTTCCATATAGAATAAGTTCCCAAAAAGCCAATACATGCAGAAGAGCTAGGTCCCGGTGCCATTATCATTGGTTTCTCAGTCAGTCCCCACTGGCCGTCACATTCATAGGGTCCAGTTAGGTCATATGCTCATTCAGTCTTGGTCCAGCTGGATTCTATGAGCTCCCAATAGATCGAGCACACTGTCTCTGTTGGTGGGCCAGTCCCTCACGGTCCTGACTTCCTTGCCCACATTCTCCCTCCTTCTGCTCTTCCAATGGACCTTGGTAGCTCAGTCCCCTGTTCTGATGTGAATGTGGGTCTCTGGCTCTATCTCCATCCATCAAGCGAAATCTCTATGGTGACGACCAAGATATTCAACAAAGTAACTATGGGACAAGTTCAGTTCAGGCACCCACTCCTCTGCTGCCCAAGTACCTAGCTTGGGAGATCCCTGTGAATACCTGGGATCCCCTCTAGAGACAAGTCTCTTGCAAATCTTAGAATGACTCCTGTTAATGTAGATATCTTATTCCCTTCTCCAATATCCACCCTTCCTCGATCTCCACCCTCCCACAACCCCAGGCTCTCCCCGGTTTTTCCTTTCTCCCTTCTACCCCATCCCTTTCACCTACCCCCTCCCCCAATCCGTACCTCCACCCCCATCCCCACTCCCGTGCTTCCAACTTTTGTCTGACGATCTTGTTTGCTCACGACTTCCAGTAAAATCTATAAATGTTTTTCTTTGGGTTCACCTTGCTATTTGGCTTCTGCAGGCTTGTGAGCTATAAGCTTAATGTCCTTTGTTAATGGCTAAGGTCCACTAATAAGTGAGTACATACCATACTCATCTTTTTGGGTTTGGGATATCTCACTAAGGATAGAGTTTTCTATTTCCATCCATTTGCATGCAAAATTCAAGATGTCATTGTTCTTTCCTTCAGTTTTTTTAAAATTGAGATTATACTATAATTACATTTCTTACATCTCTTTCCTCCCTCCAAACCCTCTCATATAATCCTTCTTGTTCTCTTTCAAATTCATGACTTTCACCTTGCTACTTAGCTTCTCTAGGATCATGGACTATAGACTCAATGTCTTTTGCTTTACAGCTAGTATTTACTTATGAGTGAGTACATACCATGTTCTTCTTTCTGGGTCTGGCTTACCTCACTCAGGATTTTTTTTTTCTAGCTCCATCTGTTTGAATGCAAATTTCAAGATGTCATTGTTTTTAACCATTGAGTAAATTTACCACAATTTCTTCATCCATTCTTTGGTTGAGAGTCATCTAGATTGTTTCCAGGCTTTGGATATTACAAATAATGCTGCTAGGAACATGGTTGTAGTATGATTGAGCATCCTTTGAGTATACACCCAAGAGTGGTGTTGATGGGTTCTGATGTAGGCTGATTCCCAATTTTCTGAGAAACTGCCATACTGATTTCCAGAGTGGTTGTATAAATTTGCATTTCTCACCAACAACAGAGGAGTGTTCCCCTTAATCCACACCCTCTCCTGAATAAGCTGCCATTGGTGTTTTTTTTTTAATCTTAACTGTTCTGACAGGTGTAATATGGTATCTCAGAATCATTTTGATTTGCACTTCCATGGTGAATTAGGATGTTTAACATTTCCTTAAATGTCCTTTGGGCATTTGAAATTCTTCTGCTGAGAATTTTCTGTTTAGTTCTGTACCGCATTTTTAAATTGGATTATTTGAAGTTTTGATGTATAATTTCTGTAGTTCTTTGTATGTTTAGAGGTCAGTCCTCTGTTTGATGTGGGGTTGATGTGGGGTTGGTGAAGATCTTTTCCCATTCAGTAGGCTGTCTTTTTGTCTTACTGACTGTGTCTTTTGCTTTACAGAAGCTTCTCAGTTTTAGCTAAGTAAAAAGGTGAACCCTAAGAGAAACATATAATAGATCCCTGAGGAAGGGGAAACAGACAAGATCTCCTGACAAAAATTGGGAGCATGGGGATTGAGGGAGAAGGAAGGACAATAGCGGAAGAGGAGAGGAGAAAGGAAAGGGAAAGAGAACTTGAGGGAAGGACAGAAATGGAGAGTAGGAAAAGAGATATTTGGATTGAGAGAACCATTATGGAGCTATCAAGAAACCTCGCAATAGAGAAATTCCCAGGAATCCACAAGGATGACCCCAGCTAAGACCCTAAGCAATATTGGTGGGGTGCTCAAACTGGCCTTCCCCTGTAGTCAGATTGTTCACTATCTTAAATGTCACCATAGAACCTTCATCCAGCAACTGATGGAAACAGGGGCAAAGACCCTCAGTGGAGCACTGAACTGAGCTCCCAAAATACAGTGGAAGAATAGGAGGAGTGAGAATACGAGCAAAAAGGTCAAGACCATAATGGGTACACCCACTGAAACAGTTTATCTGAGCTAATCAGAGCTGATCAACTCTAGCCAGAGAGGGAAGGAAGCAGCATATGACCAAACTAGACTCTGTGAATGTGGGTGACAGTTGTATGGCTGGGACAGACTGTGGGGACACTGGCAATGGCACCAGTATTTATCCCTACTGCTTGTACTGGCCTTTGTAATCCATTCTTATTGGATGAATAGTAGGGAGAGTCTTGGTGTTTTCTCAAAGCAATGTGCCTTATGCTCTAAAAAGGGGATGGGGTGGGGGAGAAGGTGGATGAAATGGGAGGAGGGGAGGGAGTGGGAACTGGGATTGGTATGTAAAATGAAAAAATGATAGTTTGCTTTCTTTTTTAAAAATAGTAAAAGAAAAAAGATAGTTTGTTTTCTTTATTAAAAAAGTAAAAGGAAAAAACAAATTCATGACTACTTTTCTGATTAGTTGTTCTTGTTGTTGTTGTTGTTGGTGGTGGTGGTGGTGTGTGTGTGTATGTGTGTGTGTGTGTGTGTGTGTGTGTATGTGTGTGTATGTGTGTGTGTGTGTGTGGCTAGTTTTATATCAACTTGAACAGATTAGAGTCATTTAAAGGAAGGGAAATTCTTTTCAGCAAATTCCTTCATGAGATTCACTTGTAGAGAATTTTCTTAATTAGTGGTTGATGGGAGAGGGCCCAACCCATTGTGTGTGGTGTCATTCTGAACTGGTGGACCTGGGTTCTATAAGAAAGTAGACTGAACCCACAAAGATGACCCTAAATAAGACTACTAGCAATAGTGAAGATGGTGCCTGAACTGTCCATCTACTGTAATCAGATTTGTGACTACCTGTTGTTAGAGCCTGCTTGTGCGTTCCTAGCTGCTCAGCCCTGAAATACTTACACAAAAAAACCCATATTATTTGCAATACTGTTTGGCCAATAGCTTAAGCATATTTCTGGCTAACTCATCTCTTAAATTAACCCATCTCCATTAATCTGTGTATTACCACAATTCTGTGGCTTATTAGGTAAAGTTCCGGCATCTGTCTCCAGTGGGGTTACATGGCTTCTCCCTGTCTCCACCTTCTTCCTCCGAGCATTCAGCATAGCTTTCCCTGCCTAGTTCTGTTCTGCCCTGCTATAGTCTCAAAGCAGTTCTTTATTAATCAGTGATAATCACAGCATACTGAGGGAAATCCTGTATTAACTACCTTAATTGCCATGAGAGACACTCTGTCCAGTAACTAATAGAAGCAGATGCAAAGATCTACAGATAAGAACTGTGATGAGCTCTGAGAGTCTGGCAGAAGAAAATAAGAAGGGAATGTGTGAGTTGAGGGGGATGAGGGGGAGGAGGTCGTGATGCGGGAACCCACAGAGACAACTGAATTGAGCTCGCAGGAGCTTATGGTTATTGAACCAGCAGTTAGGGAGCCTGCATGGGTCCAACCTAGGCTCTCTGTGAGTGTGTAACCATGGTGTAGCTTGGTGTTGATATGGGAGTCCCCTCTGTGTGCTGTGATTGACATTAATGAGTAAAGAAACTGCCTTGGCATGTTGATAGGGCAGAACTTAGGTAGGTGGAGAGGACTAGACTGAATGCTGGGAGGAAAAAAGGGCAGAGTCAGGAGATGCCATGGATCTGCCACCAGAGATAGACGTGCTGAAACTTTGCTGGTAGGTCACGACCTCTTGGTGATATACAGATTAATAGAAATGGGTTAAATTAAGATGTAAGAGTTAGCCAATAAGAAGCTAGAGCTAATGGGCCAAGCAGTGATTAAATTAATACAGTTCCTGTGTGGTTATTTCGGGTCTAAGCTAGCCAGGCAGCAGGGATGAACAAGTGGGCCCTCCTCCAACATGGTCTTTTAGTGAGGATTTTAACAGTGAGAGCAGGACCTTTTCCTATGGCTTAGCTACCTTTTGGTAACCTGTTTCCCATCCTGGATTATGTGGCCCCGCCCCTTTATAAGGGGAGTAGCTTGGTCCTGCCTCAACTTGATGTGTCATGTTCTGTGCAAGCCTGTGGGAGGCCTGCCCTTTTCTGAATGGAGATGGAGGAGTGGATGGGGAGATGGTAGATAGGCAAGGGGAGGGAACAGGAGGACAGGCGGGAGGGGAAACTGGTTGGTATGTAAAATAAATGAAAATAATGTCATTTAAATAAAATAAAAAAGAAAGCAGGCTGAGCCAACTATTGAGAGCAAGACAGTAAGCAAAACTCTCCCATGGCCTCTGCATCAGCTTCTGTTTCCAGGTTCCTGCCCTGTTTGAGATCCTGCCCTGACTTCCTTCAGCAATGGACAATGATATGGAAGGGTAAGCCAAATAAACCCTTATTCCCCAATTTTCTTTTTGCCATGTTGTTTCATCATAGCAGTAGTAGCCCTAAGACAGCATATATATATATATTCCTAAATATAACCTGCTCATTTTGTATACTGTTACTTCTATGTATGTTTTATAGTTTGACCATTCAGTAATGGAAACCCAATTGGTTTGCTCTTCCCTAAGGAATACTATTTCTCCTCATCTAAGCATTTCTTATTAACCTGCATTTCTTTTTATAGGGTTGAGGCTTTGTGAGTCTTCCCCCACTCACTTTGGCGTGTGTATTGGTGTTGTGCTCGTTCAGCTCATATTTAGACAGTCATGCTGGTGAGACTTTACAAGTATAGTTTCTGACGTTGCTTAGTGTAGCTCTTCATTACAGGAAATTTCATTTCCACACACAGGGCCCAGGGAAGTTTGGGGTTTGCTGATCACTGCATCTACTCTTCACAGGACATACAAACACATCATACATGGAAAGAAAAAAATACATACATGGTACAATGTTAGCCTTCATGTAAATCCACCCTTGATTTGTAAAACAGCAAATTCTTGAAACCTCACTGACAATCCCTTATGTTTCTCTATCAGAACAGAAATGATGGTACCAGTGTAAGATGTGCCAGGAACTTTTCAGGGCAACGAAAGGAAAGCAATACACGTACATATAGTATAAAAGCTTCAGACTGGGTGAGAGAAAACACTGGAATTTGGGTTGAGAACAGAGACTTTGTCACAATCCCTACCAAATGAATCTATCAAAGCCACAGATAGGATTGACACAAAAGCCAAGGGCAGAAGACAGGCATGACTCTGCTTGCCTCTAATCTCAGCATTTGGAAGGCGGAGACAAGAGGATTATAAATTCGTGTGCTCAATATAATAACATTATATCCCCCACAAAACCCAGTCAAGGAATCTCCATTTTGCTCTTATGGATATAGGCAGTCAGTTTGTACACTGTTAAAATTTAATATATACATTCATACATATATGCATGTATGCATTAAAATTCAACCTTTTAAATTTTCCTCTCCTAGCATTTAAATTATCCGTAAGTTAAAATCTGCATGTATTAATGGATATTATTGTATATATGGGTTCACATGTGTGTTTTCACATGTGTGTGCATATGGAGGACAGTGGTTGAAATTACTTTATTCTTCCACTGCTCTTAATGTTTCTTTACTGAGGTAGGATCTTTTCATCAACCCGGTGATCCAAGGTTCCTCTAATTCAGCTAGTCAGCTTGTCCTATATGCCCCGTGTCTCCAGTTCCTGAACCCTTGGAGTAGCAGTTTCCTCTGAAATTAAAGCCTTCCATCTTAGAGTCGAACTTCTTAATACATGACATATTCTGGGAGATTAAACAGCACCATGTTCTAAGTGGAGTTGAAATAATGCCGGGAAGATCCTTAAGACAGGCAGGAAACAACTCAAAATAGCTTCCGCAAGTTCCTGAAACTAACCAGATTCACTCATCTTCCTGAAGATGACCAAGAGTCATTTGCAGCCAAACCAAGCTGCAAAGAGGACTCTCAGACATGCCCAGAAGCCTGGGAGAAGCAAAGCCCAGCCAAGCTGCCAAGAAGAAACACAAACCAGTTGAGCTGCTGAGAAATTTGTATCAACTGACTCAATGAACTATTGAGTTTTACATGGGTGCTAGGGATCTCAACTCCTGTCTTCCTGCTTATGTGGCAAGAATTTTATCCACTGAGCCATCTGCCAGCCAATGCTGTGAGCTTTAAAGAGAATGCTGCATCATTAGTACAGTGCTGAATATATTTCTCTCACTTGTTTTTGGCACATCACAATATTTGTCAATGAAACTTCTCAAGACAGGACTGACACGGCACTGGCCAATGCCTCAGAAACAATACTGGGTGAAATAAGAATAGAGTTGAGCTCTGTTTTATTTTTAAAGCAGAGCCAGCCTCAGCCACCCCCGCCATCAACTGAATGAAAGTGATCAGCATATGCTGGGGAAAAAATGCATATGGTTTTCAATTCCCACCGATGTCACTTCTGAAGCACTTGGCACGCGACTTGTGAGACCAGGAGGCTGTTATTTGGTTCTCCCCATTCTGGAAATTACAGGGAGAAAATCACAGGCTGGTATCAGGTGTCCAACTCTTCATCTCAAAGGGCGAATCATAAAACTATTATAAAAAAAAATGCATCCTGCTGCAGTGGCAGCTGTCATCCCAAATCTACCCAGTGCAAAGCTGTAGTGACAGTCATTAATGTCTTAAATGTGATTTTAGGTTGTGGTGTTTAATGGCACAAATGTGAAACTTTTAAAAAGTTATTAGAAGTAAGGAAAGAATCCACCCTGCTGATAATGGAAAAAAACAGCCTAGGGATATGAGGTCATTTAAATAATTATGCAATATTTTGCATATTGATAGTATTGTGTGACTGTTGTGTGTCTTGACAAGTTATGAGGAGGCAGTCTTTAAACTGAAGGGACACTCACTTTGGTATTGTTCCTTTGAAATTGGCAGATTTGCCCTTACTTGCTGTTTTATAAAATGTGCAAAGAAGCACTATGATGAATAGGACACTTGGAAATGCAATGCATAAGAACATATTTTAGATGAAAGAGAGCTGAAGCTCACAGTGAAAATAAATTTTGAACTTCTATTTCCACAGTCTGTTTCTTGGAAGAGGGGCTAGAACTTGAGCATCCAGTCTTTCCTTCGTAATAAATGACTCAAATATTGTTTGGGTAACTGTGCCATGGTCTTAATATTTGTGTTCACAATTTTTTCTACTATGATTTATGCTATTCTGGAATTTTACCTGCAAACACTTCCCTTGAATGAAAGCAGAAAACTGAATTTTGAAGGGATGTCCTCTCATTTGGGAAGCCCATAGTTCAGAAACTACAAAACTAAATCTCCAAATGGATTCTCATAAAAATCAGTCACAAACAAACATGAAGTAACAGTTAGGAGAAGCTCACTCTTGTATCAAAGTGAGCAACATTAGAATGCTCTAAGATCAAACAAAACAAAACAAAATTTAAAGCAAAATTTCACGATGTTAAAGACCAGCAAAGTATCATAAAGGAAAAGAATCAAGTAACATTGAGCTTGCTCACCCAATAGCTTCCTCAAAATGCTTTCTCGATTCTTTCAATGATTGGAGAAATCATTCATAACTCAAGGGGGTCACTGGCTGCTGTGATCTAAAATTTTGCTTCCCCCAAATTCCTATGCCAAAATCCCAACATTAGAGGCAATGGTACTGGAAAGAAGGACCACTGTAAGGCAATTAGGTCTCAGAGATAAAGTCTTCATGAAGAGTGTTGGCACCTTTATAAAAGAGACCCCAGAGAGCGCTCTCTCTTTCTCTCTCTCTGTATTAATCACCTTTGCCTCACCATGCAGAAATACCTGAGGCAATTAACTTATAAAGGGGAAAGATTTATTTAGCTTACATTTGGGAGATTCGGATTCAAAATTAGGCAGCAGCAGCAGCAGCAGTTAGAGCTCTGATAAGGAAAGTAGGTCGCAATGGTGGAAAATGTGATGGAAACGACTTTCATATCTGCAGCCAAGATGCAGAAAATGGGTTGCAAAGAGTCCCTCAGTTTGCTTCAGGCTGTTCTCCCAGAGACCAAAGCCCTTGGCTGTTATGAAATAATTCTTCTGTAGACTATAAAGATGTCTCTGTTTTACCTACTCTGCCTAAGGCACCTTCTAATTAGTCCAGTAAAGAGCTGAATGGCCAATACATAGGCAAGAGAGGATAGGTGGAATTTCTAGACAGAGATAGGAACTTTGAAAAGGAATCTGAGAGGTGGGGGATTTGAGGGCCACACACAGAAGAGGTGGGATCTATGGTACTAAGGAGAGGTACCGAGTCACCAGCAAAACATAGATTAATATAAATGGGTTAGTTTAAGTTTTAAGAGCTAGTTGGGAGCAAGCCTAAGCTAAGGCCAAGCTTTGATACATAATAAGAAGTCTCTATGTCACTATTTGGGAGCTTTCAGTAAAATATGATCTGTTCTACCTGGCATAGTGTACAAATTCCTGAAGGTGAAAGAACTCCACCAGAGTATGACAACTCAACTTCATATTCAGCATTCAAATGACAAGCACACCCCTCCATAAGATGAGGAAGCAGTGAAGAGTTGGTCATACATAAACCCAACTATGGATCCTCACTGGACAAATCAAATAGACCCTTCCTCTGAAGTTTCTAGCTGTTGAAATTGTGAGAAACAATTCCTTTTGGTGCTGAAACATCAGATCATAATAGCCAGAACGAGATGAGCCATTCGCCTTTTTTTCAGATAGTTGCCTTCCCCAACCAATGTGCAGAAGCCAAGTTGAAAGCACAGGAATGTGTGGGGCTAAGGCCTGGCACTCATCTCCTTGAAATGCTGTTAACCTACCAGGTTCTAGAAAGCAGAACTGGGTAAAATGGGTACCATGACACAAGAGAGGAGAGGAGCTTGGGGGAAGTGGATAGCCAGGATTCCTGACGTAAGCAGACCCATCCCTTTATCATTTCTCCCTTCTAGCAGCCTACTGCTCACTCCATTTCCAGCTGGCGCTCTTGAGCTGATGAGTTAGTTGCAGGTAGAAAAAGAAAATGAGAACCGATTTTCTGTTATCTCTTCTGTGATCTCTGATTTAGGTCACTTTGAATGAGGCCTCTGTGGGGTCTGATTGCATGGGCTTCATAAAAGCAACTCACTCTAGCAAACCTGCCCGTTCTGTGAGAGTCTGAGGAGTAATTGGCTAATGAGAGAATGATTGCTTTGTTCAGACATGATTACTGGAAAAAAAAAGTTTCATCCATATGTTGCTAAATAATAACAAACTCTCCGAAGAAGGGGCGGGGGATGATGGTTAGAAGAAGCAAGATAGGTTAAGAGAATGGTTCCCAATGTGGAGTAAAACTTTGTTGAGTAGGCCAACTCTAGGAAAGTATGGTATTTGATTGTACTCGAGGAAGTTTGCATATGCCTAATGGGGTTAGAGTCTCAGTTGCAAAATCAAAATACTGGGTAGGACTCTTTTTCTTTTGAGTCAAAGAATTGTGCTTTCCCTTGCTACAGTATTCATCCATAATAACGTTTTCATTTCCTCATAGTCTTTGTGAAGCCTAACATTACTCTAGTTCTGGTATAAGAAGAGCTAAATTATATATTGGTATTTCTTCAAATAGTCTCCAGCATGTTAAATTAAAATTCATTCACTGGAGCTGACCTCACCAAACTGGGATCCTAGAGGAGAGTACTGGATTCCAGATAGTTGTCAGATTTACTATTTTAAGTGATCTAGATATGTAGAGTGACTATTCAAAGACTTACAGCTTTCTCAAAAAATCATTTGAAGCCAAACAGAAGAACAGTTGTTTTTGACATTAAAACTATTTTGGTCTCCATAATTGACAATCATGGAGCACATTATTCTGGCGGGAAGAACACTTTACTATTCTTTTCAAAAGCCCCCTGGACTCACAAACTACCAAACAGAACCATACTATTTTACTTTTAGTTGCCCCCATGTAAGGCAATGTCAGCGTTGGCTCCTCAAGTTTTTGCGTAGGCTTTCCTACAAATGCATGACACACTGTTTTGGTGTATTTAATTATTCATCACTATTGATGTCTGAACATGAGGCATGAGTCTATGACAGGAACTGAAGCTTGTCATAAAAGCAAATTTTTACACACCCATTCATAGAACAAAGCATTATGGGTACTCATTCAGTGCAGTCAGTCTTCCAGTGTATAGTTTATAGAGCGAAAGTGGGTCTTCCAGGATTTGAGAACTGACAGGCGTTCAGGTGAGTAAAGGCACTGCTTGTGTGGAACAGAGAATCTGGCATCCCGAAGACATAGCGTTTAACATAACCAGAATGTAACCATGTGGAATTTTTATGTGCCATACATGAGACAGGAAATGGTTTCTGAAGCTGAGGACAATGAGAGTGAGTTAAAACATAATTCAGAGGCCATTGGTGTTTAGCTCCCAACAGTTGCCATGTGGTTCAACTGAACAGCTAGAAGAAAGAGAGGAGAGAGGAGAGCCATGCCAAGAGAACCTTCACATCTAAGATCTGAACATAAGAAAAGAAAGATGAATTTAAAAAAAGAGGAAAGAAACTAAGGACTCAAAAAGTATATGGGGAAAAGAGTATCCATCCTGTCATTTGAGAAGATGGTAGGAAGTGAGATTCAAGGCAATAACAGAGAGTGGTGACACAGAAGAAACACAGAAGAGTTCATAGTTGCAGACATCTCGATGACTGATATTATTACTCCCCAAAGAATCTCAAGACTGGCTCCCAGAATATTTGATGTGCTTCCTATCAGGTATAACAGATTTGAGCCCGGTTGCCCCTAAGAAAACAATAATTCTGACTGTTTGTTCTTGCCATCTGATCATCCTGCCCTCAGTCCAAGGAACCTGTAGAATTGTATGTGGCATTATTCCAGGCCTAAATGAGTTCTTGATTTCAAAAGGTCCTTTAACAATTCTGGCAACTTTAAAAGGTGCTTCATGGGACAAAAAGGAGACATACCTGTCCAGCTTCACCACATCACAAATTCATTCACCACAGGAGTAATTCACAGTGCTTTAAGACAATATCCAGAAAAGGTGGCCACTGTATGTGGATGCTGTCAAGTAAGTTGGAATATATAAGAGGAGAGGATGTACAGGTTTGTGAAGATTCGGGAGTCTCGAGCTTAGTTTTAAAGAAAAATAAAAGACTGAGTAGACAGAAGTGATCTGATGTATTGTTCAGGCAATGAAAGACAGAGGCAAAATGGGGATGGGATGGAAGCCAGAAGACTGTCAGGCTTTTCCCATTGCTATGACAAAACACTCAATTTGGGAAGGAAGAGAGCTTATCTGGGTCCAAAGTTCTAAAAATTTCAGTCTATTCTCTCTCTCTCTCTCTCTCTCTCTCTCTCTCTCTCTCTCTCTCTCTCTCTCTCTCTCTCTCTCGCTATGAGTCTGGGGTGGCACAGTAAACCACAGTGAGAATCTGTGGCAGAGAAAACTTGGCCATCTCAAGTTTTCAACAGTCATGAAACAGAGATAAAAAAGAAGAGTAGTGGTCCTAGCATCTCCTTTAGAGACACATCACATGGGCCAGATGTCTTTCCACTTGACATTATCTGCTCAGGGTTCCATTTTCTCTCAGTAACAATCCAGACTGGATACATAGCTCCCAACACATTGACCCCTAGAAGACCTAAACCATAGCAATATGGGACACTATTAGGACTAGGGGTACAAGAATAAATCAATGTCATGTGTTTAAAAAAAGAAACATGAGTAGGAAGTAACTATTGTTAATATTCCTTATTAATTTTAAATGATGATAGATATTATTTTCTTTAGAATCATAGTGTATGTAACATATAGTGTATTTTTTGTGTTTCATTCACTGATTTTTCCAAATCATGGTCTCCAGTTGAAAGAGGAGGAAGAATGGAAGGACCAGAGTAAGATAAGATAAAATAGATTAAAATAGATCAAAGTGTTTGGAGTGTGTGCAGGCTAATGTTAATTTATGGAAAATAATTGTGAGATAACACATGCTATCCACTGGAAAAGACAGACCATAAAGAAATCCTCACTGGTCCCCAAATGAAGGTTTGGGGAATTATATTTGGGGGAGATGGGAAGATTCCTCAAACTCTAACTTGAAGCAACTCTAACTTGAATCTCTTAAAGCAAGAGCAGTAGAAGCCGGGAAAACTGAAATCAAGCTGGGAAGGGACAGCACACAACCCGCATTAGCTCCTATCTGCTCACCACTGGATTTTATGTGACCTGCAAGAAAATGACGTTTTCATATTTTAAACAATTGGAGAAAGTAAGAGAACTGAGATTAATGCTTTGCATTAGGTTGCGGTTTATGGAATCTATATTGTAGTGTCACTAGGTGAGGTGGAAACAGAGCTGGAGTTGCACCTGGAGTGTGACTTTCTCTCCGTGTACACTCATTCAGCGACAATCAAGGCAAATGTCTGCACTGGAGAATGTATAGCTTGCAAAACCTAAAATATTTACTATTTTCTGGCCCTTTATGGAAAATTTTGGCAGCCACTGAACTAGAAGTCTCTTTACTTTCCCTTCCCTCTAGCTTTGAACGATGTTTATTTTCTTACATATAGGTTCCCATGGAGGCAAGCTGTATTAACATTAACATGTGTTAAACATTGAGACAATTTTTTTTTAGAAAAAGGAATGGCAATTTTTTGATGGTTATTGATTTTCTCTGTTTCTGAAAACACTTGGAAAAGAACCAGATTTTTCGTTTGTGTCTACCACTGGGCTGGGATCTCCTCAACAGTTGCACAGACTGTAAGCATATGCTCTTGGTGGAAACAGTTTTTTAACCCATTTCACAAGTATTTGTTAAGCTATGTCCGAGACATCAGGAGAGCAGCAGAGGAAAGTATTGGGCCCTGTCATTGCAGAGGGTGTACAGTTGGAGTAAGGGGCAAGCTTTAATGGAATAAATTGGTAAGTCAAATAAACTGAGATTATGGAAGGTGCTGTGTGGAAAAGGAGGGTGAGGGCTTGTGATTCTGCTGCAGAAGATAAGAGTCCTCCTGAATGAGGCCCCACCCCGATAGCCACTGGGTTCCCTCCTCCCACAGGATATCCAGTGCATGTCCCTGTTACCCACTGCACTGATCATGAAGCCACTGGCCACTGCCATGTGTGTTGAATACGTGCCACCATGCCCTTCCTGATGGACACCCTACAGAAGTTATCCAGCTGTTCCTCAGTCCCGGGGTTGGTGGTTGGTTTTGGACTTCTGTTGACTGTTGATACTTATTTATTGTCTAAATATAATTTATCATTTGTATCATGAAAAAAAAGAAAAAAGAAAAGGAGGGTGAGTAGAGAGTGGTACAGTTGGGAGGTGGGGCTTAGGGAGGAAGGTTAGGACTCTGAGGAAACAATTCTTGCCCCTGAACTTGATGGACAAAGGGAAATAACCATGCACAAAACCCAAGAAACACAACCTGATAAAACCAAAGGAAATGTGAGATCTGCAGTTCAGTTATACTATGTGGTCTCCACAACAGAGCAAGTGGGTGGCTGAGATTCAGAGGGAATTGGGAAGAGTGGGTGGAAATCAAGACAGGAGAAATAAACATAGAGACAGGAGTCCATGCCTTTATGTCATCATCAGGAGTCTGAATTTTATTCTGAACACAATAGGAAATAGGGGGCAGTGGCAGGTGAGAACATGTTCAAAAGAGCCATCTGGGTGCCACGTCTCTGCACCAATACTCTAGTTGCAAGTGTGTAATCACAGACTACCAGGGGTAGAGAAGAAGTAGGCGGGAAATGGCAGATGCTGGGTCCCAGCAGATGGTAAGAAGCAGGAAAGTATGAGTTTTGTTTTGGAGATGAAACTGGAAGTCTTGAATGTGAGTTATAAAAAGAAAATTTAAGAAGAGTTCTGTGTTTTGAAAATGATGCCCAGCCTATTGATTGTCCATATATTGAGATGAAAATTAACCTAGGGGTGAGAAAAGTTAGCCCTGGTCCTGTCTCAGCATCTCATACTAAACAATGTTGAAGGTACAGAGTGCTACAAATTAGAAAGGCAACCATCAACTCTGTCTGTGCTTTCTTGTACAGAGTAGATGTGTTTAAGTATTGACATCATGCTTCGCAGTGATAGGTGGACACCTGGCAATATTCAATTCGCACTACATGGACAATTGAACAAATTATTAAACACATCTACCAAAAACAAATTTCAAATCTCCAGTGAAAGATTATAAGGACAACTACACAATGTAGCCCTATGGAAACCCCATTTCAGATGTTGAACCCCACAGGGTGGTCTGGACTCACACACAAAATATGGCTAGACTGGCATCTATTCCCTAGAAGGGCTTCAAAAGTGCTTTTCATCTTTTCTGAAGCTTGGGAGGAGTTGAGATTTGATACTAAATCAATTTTATATGTTTCTGACTTAGGATTTCTTTAAAGTGTGATAGATTATGATAGAGGATAGATAGATGATAGATAGATAGATAGATAGATAGATAGATAGATGATATGCATATATATATAGAGAGAGAAGAGAGAGAGCTTGAATTTTTTCTAATTTTTTTATTATTTTTTCATGTATTTTAGATACCATCCAGTTCCCCTCCCACCTTTCTTCCTATTCCTCCCCAAATCTTTCCATCTGTCCCACCCCCATCCACTAATCTTCCATTAGGGAAGGGGCAGGCCTCCCATGGGAGTCAACAAAGCCTGGCACATCAAGTTGATGCAGGACAAAGCTCCTCCCCCTGCATCAAGGCTGGCTAAGATGTCCCAGCATGGGGAACAGGTTCCAAAAAGCCTGATCATGTGCCAGGGACAGGTCCTGATCCAACTGCTAGGGTTCCTACAAACAGCGGTTAAAAAAAAATACTTCATGAAATTTGCAAGCTAATTGATGAAACTAGAAAAAAAAATCATCCTGAGTGAGGTAACCCAGACCCAGAATGTATGTACCCCCTCATAAGAGGATGTTATATATACAGCAAAGGATAGCCAGGCTACAGTCCACAGCCCCAGAGAAGCTAGGTAACAAGGAGGACCTTAAGTGGGGACCAATGCAGTGGGAACTTGAATTTTTTTAAAAGACAAGGAAACAAAGCTTAGCGTCCATGAAAAGGAGGAGGTTTAAATGCAATCCTTACATCTCTAGGCAGAAAAGTGACTTGGAGATTTGCCTCAGATTGCAAGCATAGTTTGGGGGACATTTGGTATCCAACCCTCTCTTTGTCATGCTGAAGGGTCATATTGATTGCTTATTTAACAGCCAACCAAGTTGCTCACATCCTCAGCTCGAACCTCTCAGCAGAGGCAGAGCAAAGGGAGATGGCATGCTCACCACAAGAGGAACAATCTGACTCACTTTAGAGCCCAGCCCTTGCTCAGGCGTATTTCCCTCTCTCTGCTCGCTCACTTCCTATGGAGCTTGGAATCAATGGCCAAGAGTCAGGATGCTTCAACAGCTTCTTGTCTGTATTCTATATTTCTGAAGAGGTTTCTGTTGGAGTCCTCACTACCATGAGCAAAAATACTTTCTCCCTCATTTTATGTTTCTTGCCCTTCACTTGAGTGCGTACGAAACTGGAAAGTGGAGGAAAGGACTTGGAGTATTTAAACCTAGAGGGTCTGAAGTTCAGTGTGGGGAACTGGTGTGCAACCTGACGTTAGCGACATCTGCAACGTGTGCCCCTCTCCACCATTGCAGTCTGACAGGCATAACTCTTCTTGCAACTGCCTTTTCAGTGAAGCAATAAGCTTTGTGTGCAGAGAATGAAAGCTTTCAAATGCTACTTGCCTTCTTTTCATTTTGAAGCCATCAGTCTTCTCTGACTTCATTGTAGGCAACTGAAATCCAGGATGCTGCTGCATTGGCTGTAGTGTGAAAATGCCTGCATTGTTTCTTCTTCTTTTTATGTTTTTTTTTTCTCTTGCAAGCAAAGTTGTATTCACCAGTTCGATCCCCAGGTAGTTAGCTTTCAAACAGTCAGATGTAAAATTAGCAAATGAAGCACCTGTTCCTCACTATTATTTTATAATCATGTTAGTTGGCAGATGTCTTTAGGTAACCGAGAAGAGGATATCAGGCATTACTTCTGTTTCCATGGGGTTATGCTCCTGGTCACTAGATATCACAGACCTAAAAGACCCTCCCAGCAGGAGATAAAATTGCACTCGACACAAGAGTGTAGCTGGCTTTTCTCTGTGCAAAGCCTCCTGACAGAAGGGCCAACTGCCCACTGCCAAGTGCAAATAAGATGCCCTGTTAGACGTTGTTGTGGAGAACCCTACCCTCCCGGTTTCCAGGTTTGGTTTTTCAATTATCATGTAGTTTGCACAAAAGCACTGTGCCAATTCAATTACTGCCTGATTAATGGAGTGTTGCAGGTTTATTTCAGGGGTCTAGCTAGCTATTAATTAGCATATTGGGGCCTAGACTCTACTGTTTTGTCCTGATATGCTTTGAAAAGTCCCCAGTGCAATTAAAAAACTCTAATACGCTTTAAATAGTTATTTGAGAAAACACATCCAGACTTTTTCAAACTCCTCGGGGATTTTTCAAACACATCCAGATTTATTATATGACACCTAAAGTTCCTGGACTATCACAGTCTTCTTCTACTAGGTTGTGGAGCGCAGCTGTATTGGCTAGTAGCCACTTCCATGGAGCTGGGAAGGTGGCGTTCTCAAAGATGAAGCTGGGCCACTTTTCCTCCTGGCTTCCTTCTTCAGTGGCTTCTATAATTTCCTTTGAGTTGTACTATTATTCAGGTCTTGGTCCATCCCAGGTTGCCTAGTAGACTGAATTGTGGAAGATATTAAATTGAATTCCAATCATCTTTTGTTCTTTTTCTTGCAGTATAGTGTCATTGACTTTCCTTAATTGGAGAAATAGAAAGCCACTTTTACGTGTGATTGAAATTGGGCTAAGAACAGGAGACTTTCATTAGTCTTAGAAAATTCATTTGTAAACTTAAGATATGGGACATGAGTAGACTCACTAGCTGGCAATACAAGACTCATGCAAAGGAAAGATGGAGAGGAGCCTGGGACAGGAGTTTGTTGCCGCATGTAATGACACAGCTAACAATGTCAATCGTGTCTTTTCTGAACTCTGGTAATTTCATGGTTTCATGTGTGTAAGCAAAATTCAGTTTAAATACATAATTATACTTAATATATTAAATAGTATATATATTTAAATACACACAAAACATGCAACACATATGAACATTCCTGTAACACATTCAGTTACAATATTAAGTATTTTTAGCACTTTAAGAATCTGAATCTGTTGCAATATCCACAATAACTGGGAGCTGGGGAGAGGAAGGAAAACCCCGAGTGTCGCTTCATATAGTGACCGCTAACTCAGTAGAGAGAAAGGAGATAGGTTGCTGTGCATCAAGATGCTGTGTCACAGCACCACTAATTTCAGCATCTCTATCTACAAGATACTGATGATGGACTGTAGGTCAGGAGATTTTATAAAAGTAATAGAATATTTGCCAAATGGGTTTCCCTTAGTGAGGAGAATGCTGTATTATAATTACTGAGTAATAGAACAGGGATTTTATAGCAATGATCTCACAGCACCACCACACATTGTGAATCTCAAATTATATTCATATTTACCACATTATGTTCACTGGACTTAACTGTACTCAACATCCAGAAAGAGAAACTATGGATACAGTTCTCTGTGTTAATCCACACAGGGACTATATCTCCATATAGTCCATATCTCCAGAGAAACAATCTATAGGATAGAAAAGAAACACAGATTGTGTACTGAATGATAGATTCCTGATTGATAACCTGGGAACAGGTAGACAAATGATAAATTCAGTAGAGAGATGGTAGATCATAACGAGATGAAAAGATTGTCGATTGATAGAATGAGAGGAGCAGATAGATGATAGATAGATAGAGATAGAGAAATAGATTATAGGTTGTTGATTGATAGGCGATGATAGATTAAATAAACACACACACACACACACACACACAGAGAGAGAGAGAGAGAGAGAGAGAGAGAGAGAGAGAGAGAGAGAGAG
>JAQHUG010000272.1:2064827-2116813 GCA_028555095.1 Dicrostonyx torquatus | reverse complement strand
AAAGACAAGGCACAGTCCATAGGCTTCTCACACCCTGGTTACGTCAATGCCTTGCATCCACCTCTCATGTATTAGAAAAGAATGCTAACTCCAGCCAACACTCAAGGAGAGAGAAAGTAGGCTCTAGTCTTGGAGGCTCTGTCTCTCTGTTAGGGATTTCTTTCCCTTGGGAGTCAATGTTTGACATCTGGCCAAAACATATGTTAATTAAGCTGAGATAAGATGTGACCATTCAACAGTCTAAATAGTGAAGTTTCTAGGTATACAAGTGATGCAGGCCTGGTCTTACAGCAGTGGTTCTCAACCTTCCTAATGCTGTGACCCTTTAATACAGTTCTTGTTGTGGTGAACCCCTCTAATAGCAAGATGATTTCATTGCTACTTCATAACTGTAACTTTGCTACTGTTATGAATCATAATGTAAATATATGTCATGCAGGGTATCTCATATGCAACCCCCAAAGGGATCAAGGTCCACAGATTGAGAACCACCGTCTCTGTGTTTTAGAGATAGCTTATCCTATCTCTAACATAACTCCCTTAAGAAAACATGGATTGGGGATTGTGTGTCCAAAATACAAAGAAAAGAAATCGATCAGCTCTTTCAGCAATGAGTTTACCCATTATATCCACAGCGTTTCACTCTCCATGGTCCAGTTTGTAGTAACCAGGTTTTCTCTGAGGAGTTGGCTTCTAGTAGCAGTGATTTTTGCTGAGAGAGCCTGGTGATAGTGCCTCGCTTTGGCAGTGACAGTTTGCCAAGGTCTAATGAAAGCTCTCAACCTGGACTACCCTAATTTACATCTTTGTTGCTCTGTATTTGAACTTTGGTGTCCTCAGACCTTAACCGCAGACTTGTGGGATTGGATTCACTGGAGCTCTTCTGTCCCTCCTCCTAATGCGACCTTATTGAATAAATAACCTTTCCTACTTTCCACCTGAAAAAAAAAACCAACTAAACAGATGAATAAGCATTTGAATTTTTTCTAGAATATTAACTTATTGTTGTCCTTATCATCTAGAGTGATTTTCTTTGTGTCCAACACTATAGACTTTATTTCCTCAAATGTTCTTTGTTAGTAAATGACATTGGACTTTGTTATTTGCATTGCCTCCAGCCAGGAGTTTTAAAGCTTTTTTTCTCTCTGGACTTGAGTATCAGAAATCAGCTTCAGTCAATGTTAGATTTGATGAGTCTGAACTGTGCCTTGCTCCCGAACCATGACAATTATCATTTGATAGGACTGACTTCACAACATGCGCTGTCCCCTTTGGAACTCCGTGGCTCGGGTATGCTGGAGATTTGATATCCGGACTGGCATTGGTACTCTGGTTTCTCCTGAAAAGACTACACCAAAGCAACTACTCTAGGAAGAGGTGGACAATAACGTTCTTATCCATGCTGATGGAAAGGCCCACAGGGAGTCCCATCTTTCCAATGAAATAAACTTCCTCCTGTAATGACATGTCAACTCTCAAGCATGCCAGGCTAAAGCAAGGGTATAGGCTATGGCATCTCCAAGGCTTGCCACTGAAGCACGTTTCAATCAGATAGACTGACCGTAGGCTGCTTATTTGTGAAATGAAACATGATGGTGGCTCAGCCTCTGCCTTCCTCACTTTTTACAGGCTTCACGAGTGGTTACTCTAGCATCCCCACAGAGTCTCAAATGACCAACTGTAATGGAGTCCAGTCAAGGGCACTGTACTGTCTCTTATTTACACTCTCCCTAACAGAACATTGTCTACTACGTCATTTCCTTGGGTTAATGTTAAGAGCAGCAACATGTGGAAGAGGGCAAAGTTATTTCAGAAATTTTAAGTTAAAAAAAACCTAAAATCAAATTACACATCTCTACCAGAAAGTAAGGCAACACCATCTGTATTACATCATTCCAAAGGAGACTCATGCAGAATTGGAATACTAGAGTCATCACTGTTGAAGTGCAGGGAATTACAAATTCCTTTCTTACTGGAACATAAAATAATCTCTTTGAAGGAAGCAGTTTTCTCATTATTATCTTATAGTACATCAACATATAGACCCAGGAAAGAAGCCACACATATTGAAGACCCAGTATAGTTTAAGACAATGACGCTGGAAATGACTCAGTTTGATAACTGCAGCTATTAACTAAGTGACATGGACATCAGCAACTGAAAGCCCTGTAGCTTTCAGAAAGTCCAAACCTGAACACGGAGATCGTAATTCTAAGTGTTAGCCAGTGGTGAGATGAAAGCTGTCCTGGATGCTAGGTGACCATAGTAATGAAATGGTGCCATGGACCACATTTCTGTGATGTACATGGCTGATTATATGGCTCATGTATGGATGCTGTAAATAAGGTTAAATTGAAAGTCACTTAAGGGCAACGTCATTACAGGAAATCTGTCTAAGTGTGAAGAAATGTTTCCAACTCTACCAAGGATATGCATTCACTAAGTCAGGTCTACTTAACTTGGATTTCCTCAACAAGTCAGTTCTTCTATTCTGTGCATGCCTTCATCTTTTGTAGGGTGGCATCTAAGTGACAGTGATGGACATTGTTTGTGGCAGATGATCTTAAAGCAAACATGGGACCTCAACAATCTTACAATTCTATAGTCTGGTCGCAGGTGCTGATAGTTAATTTGAACAAGTTTTTTTTTTTTTCTTTCCACAGACTTGGAGCCTGGGAAGACTTGGGATGGCGCAAAAAGACTAAATCCTTAAGGTCACTCAAGGTTGATGAACAAAATGTAAGGGTTTTTTTGGTGTTTTTTTTTTTTTACTCCTGGTACCCACTCTGCAATGTTGACCCATATTCCAGCCCATCCCTGTGTCTGATATGCCCTGTGAGCAGCTGTCAAGCACTGAACAAAAACATCCTCTCCCTACTAAAAATACACAGAAAGGAAGAGGAGATGATGCAGAGAGCTAAGCTGTGTGTCCAGGTGCTCCATTCAGTATCTGGTTTATATTTAGTTCTGACACATTCTGTTGCTCTCAAGTTTGCTGACACTTTAGCACAACACAGGAGTGCCAGGAGGGGTTGAGGATCATTCCCCATGCAAGAGCCAAGGTATGAGGTCATTCAGCAGAGAAAAGATGGGTTTGCAGAGTTGGAACCTGCGATGGTTTCTTAAGCTACAGAAACATCCTTTGTCAAACACATTATTGCACTTAGAATTTTTCTAGAAGACAACGAAAAAGAGAAGTTGGAAAAGTATCACACTCATTGTATAAAAATAAGATTTTCTTCTAATATAAACTCTCAACATTGCTCTTCTAGTTAAAGAATTGGTACCCAGTTCTCTTATTCAACATTATAAAGCATGAGATTTAGAGATTTAAGTAATAAAACATGAAAAGGTGACTCTTGCCATACTTGTTCTCCAAATTTATTGTGAAATAAATCTTCAACTTTTATGTTAAAATATCATATGTATGTATGTATGTATGTATGTATGTATGTATGTATGTATGTGTATTTGGGGTATGCTCTGATATTTATGTTCTTGTGTGGTGGTGGTGTTAGAGAAAGGTAGTTGGCACAATCATTACTTAACATTTATTATCTTTGTTTTAGGAATATTCAAAATCCTGTCTTCTATTTTGAAATATATAATAAAATACTAAAAGTATTATTTTCAAAGGACTTCAAAAATAAAATTGTATATACATGCTATAACACACAGTAACTCATAAAATGTTGGTCTAGGCTGCACAAACTTAAAGTTATATTTAAATAATGCTTAGTACTTTTTAAAAATATCTTCCATTAAACTCATTATATGCTAAAATGAGAAAGTTTCATTAATCACTTCTAATATTTTGTACAAATTCAAGATAACGTGATAATTATGATGGTAACCAAGATCACACAGAACAGAAATGAGAAAGATTACATGATACACACAAAAAAAGAGATTTAAATTGAGAAATATTGTTTGGGATGATGGAATCTGCCAACTAGCAACTCAGAGGGCCCATCCCCAAGCCTGCTCTGGTTTTTGCTAAGCATTATGTTGTTCTTGGAGGAAACATTATCACCCACGTGTTATAACTTCAACATATATATATATTCATAAACTTTATATGTATTTAAGTAAACATATCATTGTTTTCCTGTTGCTTTTTCAGACACTCTTAATGCTGTTTCTCCTCATTATCTCCATCTATGACATCCTTGATTCCTATTCCCAGTTATAGTCCCCACCCTGTGCCCTGTTTTTAGCACAGTGTCTTAGTACCCCCTCAATAGATCCCCTTCTACCACCGCTACATAACCCTTTTACCTTTCCTGGTATTTGAGTTACTTCAGATTATCCGCTCACATCTGAAGGTGGGGAGCTAGGATTCACAAGTAAGAGAGACCAACAAGTGTTTGTCTTTATAGGTCTGGCTTCCCTTACTCAGTATAGTAGTTTCTAGGACTACGCCATTACCTGTAAATTTCAGGATTTAACTTTCTTTATAGCTGAATAGAATTCCATAGGGTATGTGAACCAAATACAGAGAGAAAGGAAGAAAGAGAGAGACAGACAGACAGACAGACATGGAAGTAAAAGCAATGCTTGCAGAGATGAAGAAAGGATTCATTGGGAGAATGGCAGGAAGAGAGAATAACAAGAACATATGACCAAAGTTCATTTTGGTTTTTCTGTGTGTCTGTCGGTTTAGAATTGTAAAAGAATAAATTAAAATGTTTATTTTAAAGTTTTTCTCTCTGATCCTAAAGAGCTTGATTATATCCCAAGTGCCTGTAGGTCGTCCTGTAGTTTGGATTAGAATTTCCATTTCAGTTTCCCTTTTATATTTTCTCAGAGTGCCTATCGTTTCCTATAAATAATTCATATTTAATAGTAATATATTATCTTTGAATCTGTACTAGGAGGTTCCAAACTTGCTAGACTCAACCAAGAAAATTAAAAACTGCAAAAATAATCTTGCCTCAGTTCCAAGTTTAAAGATTCTAATTTAGTCTTAAATATGGTCTGGGCTTTTAAATTAAAAAAAAATTCCAAATTATTCCAATGGGCATATTTGGAAATGACAGCCAATGCCTTAGGGTTGAAAGCACCATCTTTTAATGTACACTATCAAGTCACATACAAACCATGTGTGGCCACCCTTTGAAGAACTGTGTTCAGAAGCTAGCACCAGTGGTGGCCACTACAAGATTCCTCTAGCCCTTTCATAGTTGCACTCAGCAAATAAGACCATATTAATAAGCATAAAATATGGAAGAAATGATCTATTGTGAGGATGAGCCGGTTATCCCTGTGACATATGAGTTACAGGAAACATTGCAGACCCCTCTTCTTGCTCGTTTGAGAAGTTAACCTGTCTGTAACTCTCAGGCAGGTATTCAAGGTCTTGGGATCATGTTGGATCCTGTGTTTAAACACTGATTAGGGAATTCATTCATTGCTCCACCTGTCTGGAATACCAATGAAACCTGTCTTCAGAATATGATTATATCTATGTGAAGTAAAATGTTCAGACAAGATATTCATCCTGCTAGAACACTCCCCCGGGGGGGGGGGCAAATTAGAATTGTACACACCACTGGTAAACATTTATCATAAGCTGGGGAGCAGGGGAGAAATGCAAGTTCCACGTACAGTTCATGAGAGAAGATGTGTCAATAGGGTCAGGCTGAAGAATTACTCAGTGAAAAAAAGGCACTGCTGACACACCTGATGGCCTGAGGTTGATCCCAGGCACCAGCAGGATGATGCTCAAGGAGAGAACGGGCACCTCCAAGTTGTTCTCTGACCTGTATATGTGCACTATGGTACGAGCACACCACACATACACATGTGCACACATGTGTGTGTGCATACACACACACACACACACATACAAATACAAGATATAAAAAAATAATGTAACAGAAACGGTCTAAAAGGAAGAGAGTCTCTCATTAAATTTAATGAGATGTGAATTGCCACTGTCACTAGTAAAGCAGAAGATCAGGGATGAGATGTAACTGGGGACAAACACATGGTGACACATTCCATCCCAGGTTTTAATACTTTATTTTTCTACGATGCCATGAAGAGTTTGCCCTTTGTGAGTTCGAGACCAGCCTGGTCTACAAGAGCTAGTTCCAGGACAGGCTCCAAAGCTACAGAGAAACCCTATCTCGAAAAATCAAAAAAAAAATGCCCTTTTGAGTCTGGCCTCTTTTGGTGGACACCATCCACTTTCAAGAACTAATGGCTTGTTTGTTCATCCTTTTGGCAGTTGAAGAACATTGGTGGTTTCCCGTTTCCTCCACAAATAAAAATCTTACAATAATCTGCATCACTTTAAAAATCCATTTTCATTATGTGAACATGTGTGTCTTGTGAGGTTATGTTACACATGAGTACAGCTGCCAGCGGATTCTAGAATCCTCAGGAGCTGGAGTTACAGGTGGTTGTGACCAGTTCAACAAAAGTGCTAGGAAATGACCTTGCATTCTCTCCAAATGCAGGGCATGCTGAGCCTTCTATCTAGACTCTAACGTATCAGTTTCTTTTGTATAAGGATGGATTTACATGTCTTGTGTGTCAAAAACTAGGATAAATGCCCACTGTGGACTTTTGACTTTTAATGCAGTTCACCTGCTTTCTGCTTTTAGGTCATTTTTATTGAGAAGCAGATATATAGGAATTCTTTCCCATTCTTTAAACTGTTTCTTTGCTTTGATTTGACACGTGCCACACACCTATTTCTGCCCCTTATTCCTGTGTCTCAGGGAGAGATCAAAACATGCTTTATAAAAAATATTAAACAAAAAACAAAACACCACTCTGGAAAGATGTGTTCATTTGCATTTTTAATAGTCTAATGTCTTGAATTCATTTTTTAGTTAATTTTATACAGTGACTAAGAAATGACCAAATTCATTCTTTGGCTAGTGAATATTCATTTTCCAAAATTTGTTGAAATTCTTAACAAATTATAAAATGAACTGTCCTTTCTTAGTTCTATGTTCTTAACTTTTTAAAGGTCACTTCACTGTTTATGTGAACACTTACTTTTGGGCTACATGGTCTGTCTTCTTGGACTATGTTTCTGCTTGAGAGACAGCCCCATAAGCCTACAGTGAGATCAGACCTTCTTTTGAGGGGTTTAAAGGCACTGATTCATGATTCAGTGTCTTTGCTTGTCACTGGCTTGCAAAGACACAGTTCCCTCATTATTCTCTGAGTCTAGTAACATACCCATTTCACTGGGTTCTTCAATCCTTTGGACGAAAATAATTTTCTCTTGTAATTTCTAGATTGTTGATAATGTATCTTCTTTTGTTCTTTATTCGGTTGGCTCTCTTTTTGTTAATTCAGGTAGTGATATGAGGATTTTGTTTATCATTAAAAACAAGGCTCTACGTTTTTAAAATTGATTTTCTATTGGTTGATCTTTTCTATTGGTTTTAGGTATTTGTTATAATTTTCACCTAATGTCTGTCCTTATTTTCCAGTGGCATGGGATCTTACATTATTCTTAATGTAGGCATTTCTTGCTATAAATGGTCCTCTCAGGCTTGCTTTTGCTGTATCCAACATATTTTAGTGTGCTATAAAACTATTTTAATTTGACTTGCTATTTTTTTTAAAAAAATCTCTCCTTTAACGTCTTTGCTCATCAGTTGTCTAGGAGAGTGCTGCTTAATTCCCGTGCATTTCTAAATTTCCTGAAATTCTTTGGATTATTGATTCCCACTTTCACACCACTTTGGACAGAAGTGATACTTTGCAGGATTTGTGGTATACCTGCTCTGGCTTGCTTTGTAGGCTAGTGACTTCCATACTGAGGAAGCTTCTGTGTGCACTCGAGAACCCTCTTCCCTGCTGCTGTGAGAGCTGTCGCCTTCTGTGCACACCTGTCAAACCCATTTGACCCAAGATGGAGTGATCCAGCATCTCCTTGCTGATTTTCCTCTCTGGATAATACATTTATAATGTAAAGGGAAGTATTAAAATCCTTTATATTTATTGTATTGTAGTTAGCAACATGGCAATTTAGCACTGTCGTGTTTGTGTTGGACCAATTGCTGATGGCAGGTGGACCACTGACATTCAGTTGGAGGCCTGAGTGCCTTCGCAACTGAAATTTTTAGTCAGATTTTGGACTTAACTTTGCATTTGAAATAAAGTGTTGAATTTTGCTTGCCCTCGAGACTGATCGATGGTTTTTCTTTGCTTGCTTGTTAGTTTGTTTTAAAACACTAAGACAATCCTCCTGCCTATGTTTCTCAAGCCCTGGAATTGCATGTGTGTGTGATGCCTCCCTGCTCAAGCCTTCTTGCTTTTGCACTATCATCTGATTTCCTGGTTTTCAGCCCTTTGTAATTTACATTGTAAAATGCTTGATTATTCAGTTGACTGACATTGTTACCTGCACATATCGGCAGATGTCAACCTTTATAATCATATGAGTCAGTTCCATTGATTAATTAATTATTGATTTCTATTAGTTTTTATTGGCAACACTAACAAATACAGACCATGTTCTCAGTCTCTGTCACTTAATGTTTAAAGATCTACAATTATGGGTCATGCCACCTACACATTCAATGTTAAGATCTACTTTTAAAATTGTGTACTATTTTATCCAATTTTCATTCTTCCATTCTCTCTTTCCTTCTTTTGGAGTATAAATATAATGTATGATGAATGTATTCATTTGTGTTTTTGTTGTGTTGTTTACTTTGTTTTGTTTGAAGTACTGCTGATTGAACTAAGGATGCTAGGCAATTTGTCACTGAGCTAAAGTCCTGGTCCTATGTGATGGTTTTCAGCATGCCATTTCAACTGATATGTTGGTTTACATCTCAGTTGTTTTTGTTTTTGTTTTTGTAGTGATTGATTCAAGTATTTTAATGTTAAAGCTGATATTTATTTCATAATTATTTTAATTTTTAAAAAATATGCCTGTACACATTAAAATTTGATTTTATCTATAGCCTCCATTTGCTTCCTCCACCCCCTTCCATTTCCCCAACCTGTTTCCCTTCTAATTTCATGTGGTTTTGCATTGTTTTTAGAGTCAAGACTTATTCCAGCATGCATATTTACAATAAGAGCATATATCACCATAAATATTTTTGGAGCATATATCCCCATATGTCACATGATACTGAATTATACCTAGACATTTCAAGTATAACATGAAACTTTATCTTCTTTAAATCTTTGGCAAATGATAAATGTTGACTTTTTGCCTCTTTGAGCGGCTCATGAACTTAGTGAATTGCAATGTGCACATTCCAAACCACCTTCGTAATAACACTGCCCAATTCATTAAAAAAAATTCAAACAGTGTTTCTTAGGTCTGTCTGTGTGATTGCTTCCCAGTGGCCTTTTGTAGAACCTGAATGGTAGCCTTGGATTTTGTTGCCAAGTTCTTGTTGTGCTCTTCAGAGTTAGGTCCTATCCCTGCAGCTCTGAAATATGTTTGGGGAAAATAGTCCCATGCAATATTGTCGCACATGTTGGATGCATACTTGAGCTGTGGCATATGCAAAGACACACTACCAGTAGATGGAGGACATCATGTGCCAAAGGCCCATGTTGGAACTTACCACAGTCCTCAAACTCTTTCATATTTTTCATTTGCATTTACCTGTATTCAGTCAGTAAGGGAGAGTCTGGTGTGTGCTGTAAATCTTACTCATAAAATGAATCATCCAAATATTCTACTTCTAATAACAGACATCACTTTTTTATCTCTAAAAATTTATTTTCCATCTTTTGTAAATATTCAAAGGTCTTCACTGTGAACTTGACTCGATTTCAAATCACCCAGGAGGCATCCCTCTAGGTCTATCTAGGAGGTTGTTAGAGAGATTCAGGAGAGGAGAGAATATCTACCTTCATTATAAAGAAAGCCATTCCATGAGTTAGGGTTTCAGACTGAAGAAAAGGAAAAGATAGCAGATACCAATGTTCATTTGTCTCCCTACAGATACAAGCTGACTAGCCACCTCTGGCTCTCACCCCTATGTCTTCCTGCCATGGTGGACATGCTGGCAAACCTGAACCAAAGCAAAGTTTTCCTGAAGGTTATATTGTCAGGCATTTTGCAAAAGCAATCAGAAAGGTATCAATTACATCTTCTGTTTCTCTAAGATAAAATTAAAGAGTATAATGATAATAATTTTATGTATTTTCCTCTAATTCTGCCACCTGAGCATTTCCTGGGTATATTTCTATTGATTCCTTTACTCATTATTTATAGGTCATTATTAATCAATTTGACATTTTTTTTAAGTTGAGGAACTAACACTGTTAAACTTACTTGATTGGATACCGAAAGCTTTTGTATTACTATAATGGTGTTTGTCTTTTTGTTTTCAGTAAGTTATTGGGAAATGCTTGAATCTTTCAGGGTTTGCTTTCCAGTTTTGATTTACATGGAGATAGCTCTTTAGTTTATAGCTCAACATACTCTATTGCAAAAGTTTCAAAGTTCCATCCTTTGATCCCTACTAATAATATCACTACAACATTCCTAGACACATGAACCCTGGGAATTGTTGCTCTCATGTTTTCAGGTATTTTTAATTCAAATCTTCACATAACTTACTCACATTGCTTACTAATAATATATAACATAGACTTTCCAGGAACTTCTGCAGACTCTATCTGTCTTTCTCTATCTATCTATCTATCTATCTATCTATCTATCTATCTATCTATCTATCTATCTATCTATCTATCATCTATATATATCTATGTATCTATCTATCCATCTATCATCTATCTTTTTTATCTATCTAATCATCTATCATCTGTTTAATCTTCTATCATTTATCTGTCTATCTGTCTATATATCTATCTAAACTATCATCTATTTATCTACCTATCCTATCATCTATCTTTCTATCTAATCCATCATCTATCTAATCATCTATCATCATCTATCTACTCAATTATCATCTATCTATCTGTCTATCTATCCAATCATCTTTCTATCTATCTCTCCAAACATTTATCATATATCTATCTAATCATCTATCTATTATCTACCTATCTATCTATCTATCTATCTATCTATCTATCTATCATCTATCTCTCAACCTTGTTTACTTATCTTCACTAAAACTTTCTCATCTCTGTTTCTAGGCCCTGTGAACTCAAGCTGCCTTCACTTTCCTGAACTCCCAGCTTTGATTCATTCATTAATGGAGCCTCTTAGATTCTGCCTATGTCTCCTCTTTGTGTTGCAGCCTAAAAGTGTTATCCAAGAAGCAGGGAGTGCAGAACTCACATGTGCTCACCTCAGTCCCTTCCCTTGAGAAGGGTTATCCTCTGCTATGTGATGTCCTTTGTGTGAAAATCATTGTCAAATGTGTTAAATCCTGTTTTTTTCAGTTGTCTAAGAGTTGATTGCTGTAACTCAACTCATCTGAAAACAGAAGCAAAAATGTTGATCTTTTTAAGAAGTGCCCAATTCTTCTTGTGTTTTATATTTTCAAATTTTCTGCTGTTACTTTTATAACTGTTATCCTGAGCTTGTCTTACATTGTACACAATTATCTCTTCTGAAATAATAATGAATCTTAAATACCTAACAACAATTTTATTGATTAAGGCTTTGTCTTTTGCTTTATTTTTGTTGTTCAATATAGGGATTCAGAGAATGTTTTCAAGAGCTTCCAATCAAACTAAACATTCAAAAGTTTAAAACCACAACACTTACAAAAATGGCAATAGTAACAAACATTTGTAAAATGTTTCTTGATGGTTTTAGGTCGGGTGCTTTCCTGGATAATTTAAACCAGTTAGCTTATCCATTGTGCATTGCAAACCAATGTCTCTAAGCAAAACCAAATTCAGCACACAAGTTAGGCAGCTGTCACTATCCACTGCCCAGACTTGAACCCAGGTCTGATTTAGTATGAGTTCCCATTCCTAATTCTTGGGAATTGGATGTATATAGAAAAAATGAAGCAAATTTGTATTATTAACTAAATTGTTACTGTAAATGTTTAATAATAAATCTCCATTGTTGCCATGCAAAAAGTAAGAAACTGATACCCCCTAGTGAGCTGCACTCTACATGGGCACACCGTGCACATGACTTGGCACATGGCACCCCAGTTGCATCATTTCTGATTCTTTGCCTGTCCTCTCTTTATGTTGGCTGTGAGCTCTGTGATCCACTCCCATTCACTCCTCTCTGGAGTCTATGATACAGCCAACACCTGGCTCTAGGGAACCATCCAACAAATGCTAATTAAATAGAGGAGTGTGTCCAGTCCACACAGCTAAAAACCATTCATGCTTTGTTACATATAAAGTAGAGAAGTGGGAAAGAACTTATTTTCTTTATAAGAAATGGGTTACTAAAATTAGCATATAAAATAAAATAAAATAAATATAAACTGATTTGAAATTCAGTAACGATTAAATATAAACTTTCTATAACTTAGTCAAATGAGTATGTAAAATTCTCTCTAAATCCAAAGGAGAATATGTTTTTTCCTTTTCAATTGAATAATCCCTCTTGACACAGACACAAGCTCTAATCCCTTAGCTGCCTGTCTGCTATCAAACTACGTATGTCCCCACACCCATCCAAAGACTATGCTGTTCCTAGGGTTCACCAGCAGAGATTCTTAACTGCTTATAAATGGAAAGCTTTAGATTTAATATAAGGTTTATAAATAGACTGTGAATTCTCTCAATGTTATTTGTAAAGTATTGTGTATATACACTTTTCTTGGCAGATATACAATAGGTTTTATGTTTTCTGAGGGATGTGCAATCCCGAAATGTTGAAGAGTCCACAAATTATCTCTTAAGCAGTCTGTTCTCTTTTGGCACAAAAAGGAAACATTGTAAGAGGAGAAGTTTAAAGAAAGGAAGGAAGAGAAGGAAGAGGAAGGGAAGTTCAGATGGAAGATGCTGCAGTTCCTCTGTAGTGTGCTAGTGTGTCCTTTCCTTAGTTCTCTTACGCCTAAACCATGCTGCCAAAACAATCTGTCAAACGTGACCTCTATTCTGAAGTTCAAAGGACATCCTCAATGTCAAATAGATATGAACCTCAGGGAAGGGGGAGAGGCTTTGTTCAGAACAAATGAACAGATGGGTTTGTTACTTAGGCAATCGTAACTGACCCTCACCATCTCTAGTGTATTTCAAGAACAAATGAAGGTGTGACAGGTGGAATAAAGGGTAAATATCCTCACCATGTGATATGAGGGCCTGAGTTTAGATCCCCAGTCCCATGTGCAATGGAAGCTTGCCTCTGTGTATCTATTACTCAGCGGTAAAGAGGGCAAAATCAAGCATATCCTGGAATCTTTCCAGCCAGGCAGCCTGGCTGAAATATGACAAGCTCCAGGTTTAAGGGAATAAGAGAGGTCTCTCAACATTCTCCCCTGGTCTCCATATGTATATGCACATACATGATCACACCATGCACAGAGAATGAATGGAAGGATTGAGGTTTTATCCAGAAAAGAGAGGATTCTGTAAGTTGCTTGAGAATGAGTCTTATTGGTACCAGCTGTATTCTTGAGGACCTGACAAAATCTGCATGGCAAGAGGCAGCCTTTGGTAGCTGGAGTTGTCTAAAAAACCACAACAGGTCCTATCACTGTCATGGTGTTGGCTTTGCAGATGGTTTCTAGGTGGTTGGCATTGTCTTGTGATTTTCTATACTGGAAGTCTTAAAAGCAACAAGACTAAATAACTGTATGTTAACCCTTGGAAGCCTTGAGTCAAAATGAATCTTGTTTTTCCCTTAAAAGATTCTTCATTTGAAGATCTAGTAGAAATGAAAAGTTGATACCACCTACATTCACATTCACTGTGGTTGAGTTTGCTGATGGCTACTGCCTTTCTATGTACATACATGTGTAATTGGATTATTTATTATAATTAGACAGATCTCACCTACACAGAGGAGAATGCACAAGCTCTTATGGATACCATCCATAGGACACTTCACCCCTGGTCCTTACTGTATTCCTTGCCTTTTATTATAAATGGGCATGTTCTTCTTGGGTTTGTTTCGGCCACACATTTCCACCTACACCCTATTCCCTGCCTACATCCTAATCCCTAAATACATCCTACTCTCTAGCCACAGGCTACCACATACTTACCTACTTATCCATATCCTCCACCCATGTCTAATTAGTTTATTTTCTTCATAAACATGTATTATTTCACTTTATTATTCAGTTCTTACATGCTTTCACGAAGTTCCTTAAATATAGTTAAAAGCCTTCTTGTTTGTGGAGGACATTGTGTGTTATAACAATCATCAGAGAAGATTCCTGACTATGACTGACAATGAAGCTTATTGTCACTGTCCTATTGCTGGGAAGAGACACTGGGGGCAAAGCAACTCTTATCAAAGAAGAACATTTATTGAAGGCCTGCTTACAGATTGAAAGTTGATCTATGATCATCAGGGTAGGAGGCAGACAAGTATGGTAATTGAGAAACACCTGAGAGCTTTGTAGCCTGATCTATAGACACCAAGCAGAGCAAGACAGTATCTGGGCTTGGTGTCAGCTCCAAGCCTACCCCCACAGTGGGACACCTCCAAAAAGACCACACTCCTCTAACAAGGCCACACCTACACCAACAATGTCACACATCCTAATACTTCTCAGACAGTTCATCAACTGAGGACTAATCATTTAAGCAGGAGTGTATGGGAGCCATTCTCATTCAAACCAGAGAGGCTTACGGCAGTGAAATAGAAGAGAATAGTTGCTATATGCCAATATTAACAATCAGGGTTTTCACAAATGAACAGATGTAAGTGGCCAGGGCAGTGTGGAAGAGTGGGAAGAACTTCACATTGTAGACAGTGCCTGTTCAGTCCCTCGGGAATACTTTTATTTTGCATATTTTGGCCATCTTTGAATGTTCACTTCATTTGCCTTTACCCTACCAGGCCAGTAGTTTAGCTTTAACATAATTATATGTACAAATACCATCAATTACGTGTTCAGTGCTCATGCTCTCAAATATCTTTTTCTCTTTATGTAATATAGTGTATTCTTAAACATACTAAACCAGCGACTCCTCTGTGATAGGAAAGTTAGCATTAACCTGTTTAGGTATAATGAAAATATTTTATGGGTTTTTTGAAACACCTATTAAATTCAATGAGAGTGAATGAACATAAAAATGCAAGTAGAATTGTGCCAGACTTTTACAACCTCTTAGTTCTGCAGACCCACCTTCAAACCAGGAATCTGGTTTCTCTCTCTCTCTCTCTCTCTCTCTCTCTCTCTCTCTCTCTCTTTCTCTCTCTCTCTTATGCATGCACACAAGCAGATAAGGTTTTAATTTCCAACAAGATTTCCCCATCTTCTCTTATTATTATTTTTAATAAGCTTTATTTCTTATGCATGTTTGAACTACCACTTTAAATATTTATATGAATCCATATATAAAAAATGTGATTTCAACAGTAATTTTAATTTAAATTATGCTTTAATAATAATTTCTGCCTGCCAAATGTTGTGATCTAGCTGCCCTCACTCCCCCTGACCAACAGTAGAACTTCCTTCTGGCCTGTAATTGACAAGGATGTTTGTGTTCTTTCTGGCCGGTGGTTTTCCACAGAAGCAGTAGAGGTATAAAAGGCTTTAGCTCAGGGAAAAATAAAGTTTGCTGTTCTTCCACCTGAAAAGAATCCTCCATGTCTCAATCTTGGCAAACCCTCCCCCTCGCCAGTATCGGCATCCAGGCTGCACTGGCACAGCAGTCAAAGATGTGTTCATCTTAATAGTGTGAGAAGTAAGTAAAATTAATTAGTAGAAATGAATGCAGGGATGGAGGTACTGCTCAGTGAGTAAAGTCCTTACTGTGGCAGCATGAGGGGCTGAGTTCAGATCCCCAGCACCCCATGGCAGCTTGCATCTTTAACCGCAGGACTGCGGAGGCAGAGACAGGTGGATCCAGAGGTCAGTGGCCAGAGAGTCTAGGTATCACAATGATCTTCAGGATCAATGAAACAACCTGAAACCCTGTCTCAAAAGATAAGAAGAATGATTAAGGAAGATAACTGAAACTGACTTCTACTTCCCATGTGTGCACATTGGTGAACATACTTCTATATAACACTCATACACATATACACACATGCGTACATGTACACACACACACACACACACACACACACACACTACTAGTACTAGTACCACCAGTCCCAAACTATTGTAAAAATCATCTGTAACCAAAACTGAAGGAGAAATGAGACAGTTTAATCATTTCATTCTAAAATTTGGATAAATATTTCTTGAAAACAATGTTTATAGATTGTATAAGTATTATTTTATGTGCATGAGTATTTGCCTGAAGAGATGTCCTTGCCCTATATGTGTGCAATATCCAAGGAATCCAGAAGAGGTCACTGGATTCCCTGAGACTGAAGCTACAGACCATTGTGAGTTACCACAGGGGTGTTCAAAATTGTTCCCAGGTCCTCCACAAGGGCAGTCAGTGTTCTTAATCACTCAGCAATCTCTCCAGCCCCAAGAGGCTTTCCTTTTCATTGAATTTCTCTTACAATCAAAATCTGATCCCAAATCATGTTATTTGAGCTGTACTTTGTGGACATTGCTCTTTAGCAGGCAGTTTCTCTAGAGATTAGAATAAAGCAAAGGCGTTGTGATTTTGAGCAGGAAGCACTGGCAAGAATCCCCTTGTCCCTGTCTGAACACACTGCTGCTCTGCTCTCCTGGAGCTTTTGTGAAGATATTCTTTACTGCCCAGAGCACATAGCATAGTATAATCAGACCTGTGAGGTCTTGATGCAGTAATGCTGTGTTCTTTGTTCGTTTTCCATAAAATGAAGGGGAAATGTAGAGATTAAGAACATTTGAGACTTTGTTTCTAGCTCTCATCTGGAAATATTCAGATGTAAAACTCCTAAGCCATGGTTGTTGTATCACTTAGGGCCTTGATGAGCAGATTGGGGGGAAAGGGTTTATTTCCACTCACAACTCTCAGGTCATGTTCCATCAATGAAGGACGTCGAGTCAGGAACTAAGAGACAGGAGCTGGAGCAAAGGCTGTAAAGGAACATGGCATACTGACTTGCTCCTTTTGGCTTGTTCAGA
Source organism: Dicrostonyx torquatus (assembly GCA_028555095.1). Classification (NCBI taxonomy): domain Eukaryota; kingdom Metazoa; phylum Chordata; class Mammalia; order Rodentia; family Cricetidae; genus Dicrostonyx; species Dicrostonyx torquatus. Next base: position 2,099,744 of record JAQHUG010000272.1, on the reverse strand, counting down.
CTACATTCTTATATAAATCAAGACACCTGTCCAGGGGTAACACCACATAAAATGGGATATGCCTTTCCACATTAATTACTAATTAAGAAAATGTCCCACGGGCTTTCCTACTCACCAGTCTTACGTAGGCATTTTCGCAATAAAGTTTCCCTCTTGCCAGATATATCTAGGTTTGTGTCAAGTAGACTAGCCTCAACCAACACAGGTGTTGTTAAAATTCTGTCTCTTGAAGAGGATACAGTATCTACCCCTCCTCCTAAGGTCCCAATGGCAAACCAAGGTACAATTCCATGAAGGGGAACCAATGAACTTATGAGAGTTTGCAGAATAATAAGCGGTTCCTGAGCTTTAGAAGAGGGAATGTAGTATATATGTTCCCATTGGGACAGATCATTCTGCTGTCATTTAATCTCTGTACTAAGGACAACTGAGGACCCTCAGTTAACCACCATCCACTGAAAATAGAGTCTTCTCAGATGAGGACTGAGACATGCTTTGATCTATGAATATACAAAGATTTATTATGGCTTGGTTTAATATTATGTCCTTTTATCAGCATAGTCTTCTATATTGTAGTCATTCAGTTTGATCAGAACCATTTTTTTAATTGCTGTATTTTTTCCAATGGGTAGTGTTGACTTTGTTACAGGAAGGGCGGCAGTGTCGCCGCCGAGGAGCAGGTCACATTCCCAGTGCCCAGCTCCCAGCCATGGGCCTGGTTTTGGCCCTGGCTAGCTTATACCCGGAATGATTACACACAAACTGTATTCATTTAAACTCTGCCTGACCCATTAGTTCTAGCCTCTTCTTGGCTAACTCTCACATATCATTTTAACCCATATCTAGTAATCTGTATATCACCATGGGGTGGTGACTTACTGGGAAAGATCCTAACCTACGTCCATCTCAGGCAGGAGAAACATGGTGTCTGCCCCAGTGCCTTCACTCTCCCAGCCTTCCATTCTGTCTACTCTGCCAAACTAAGGGATGCCCTATCAAAAGGCCAAGGCAGTCTCTTTATTCAACCAATGAAAGCAACAGAAATAGAGAAGGACCCTCCTATACCAGACTTCTTTATGAAAACCAGACAGCTGTAGAAGTAGGGTTTGTATGCAGGTCCTCCACTCCATTCTACTGATCAATGAGGATGTTTTTATGTAAGTATCATGCTGCTTTTATTACAATAACTCTACAGTATAACTAGAAATCTAGGGCCGTCTTAACTCTAGTAGATTTATTATTGCAGAGTGGAACTATTTTGAGTACCCTCGGATCCTTATATTTCTATATGAAATTTAAACATTTTTTTAATTTCTGAGAAGAATACCATTGTAAATTAATGGGGATTACACTGGATTGGTAATTTACTTTTCGTGAGATAGTTGCTTTCACAATATTAATGCTTCTACTCCTTGAACATAGATCTTTTCATTGGTATCTTAAAATTTTCAGTGTCTTAAGTTTTCTTTGTACAATCTTTCACTGCTTTGGTTATGTTTATTCCAAGGTAATTTTTGAGGTCATGCTTGTTTTTTTTATTTTTTAATGTAATGTTTGTTATTTGTATAGAGGAAGCTACTGATTTTTGTGTGTTAATTTTAAATCCTGCTACTTTGCTTTGTGTACTTATCAGATGTAAGAGTTCCCTGGTGGAGTCTTATGTATACAATGATATCATCTGCAATGGTTTAACCTCGTCTTTTCCTAGTTGTATCATTAACTCCTTCCCTTGTCTTACTGTTCTAAGACTTTAAGTATGATGTTGAACAGGAGTGAGGAGAGTTTATATCCTTGTCCTGTTCCTCATTTTAGTGGAAATGTTTTGAGTTTTTCTCCATTTAGAAGAATGTAAGTTGTGGTCTTCTTTTATGTTGCCATTAATATATTTAGATATGTCCACTGTATCCCTACTCTCTCCAGGACTTTTATCATGGATGGTTATTGGATTCTGTCAAAAGTCTTCTGTATCTAATGAAATGATCCTTTGCTTTGTCTTATTTGTGTCTATTTACATGGTGATTTGTATTTGTTGATTTACATATGCTGAACCACCACAGAATCTCTCACATGAACCTGCTTGACCTTAATGGATAATTGTTTTTATGTGTACTTGCAATGGTTTTTTTTATGTAGCTTTTTAGTCATCGTTCACCATAAGATATGTTGCCCTATTTATTTTTTTGTTAAGGTTTTGTCTGGTTTTGTTATCAGGGTAACGATGGCTTCATAAAGTAAATTTTCAAATAGTCCTGTGTTTTATATTTTGCAGAATAATTTGAAGAGTATTGGTATTAGTTCTTCTTCAAAGGTCTGGTAGAAATTTACATGGGATGTATTTGAGACATTTAAATCACTTCTTTTATCTCATCAGATAAAATATAGTCCATTTAAATTATTCAATTCATCTTACATTGGTAAGCTGTACAACTATAAATTCACTCATTTTTTTGCTTCTCATTAGGGTAGAGTATAGATTTTTAAAATATATTATTAATGATTCTCTTAATTGCCTCAGTAAATGTTGTAATATCTCTCTTTTCACCTCTAATTGTATTGATTTGTATCATCATTTTTTCTTTTGACTGTTATAGTTAGCAGTTTATAAATCTTGTTATCTTTTTAAAGTACTAATGCTTTGTTAATTTGATTATTTTGTTTTTTAATTTATTTAGCTTGATTTTGATGATCTCTTTCTTTATCCATTTTTGAGATGTCCTTGTTTTTCTAAAACATTCAGTTACTAATTTGAAATCTCTCAAATTACTTTATGTTAGCCATAGTCCAATAATAAATTTTTTTCTTGTGATTACTTTCATTTTTATCATAAATTTTAATATATTGTGTTTTTCCATTCAGTGCTAAAATTTTTAAATTCCCTTCTTGATTTCTTATTTCACCTAATTTTGGATGAATAGTGTGCCATTTAACTCCATAAATATGCCTTCTTTCTGCCTTTTTACTATTTTGATATCCAGCCTTGATCCATGATTATTAAATGAATGTGTAATATGATTTCAATGTTCCTGTGTTTCTTGACACTTGCTTCAATACAATGTGAACCTATTTTGGAAAAAGTCCCTGGATTATGGAGAAGGAGTAAGGTCTTGTGACTGGGTGAAATGTTCTACAGATAATCTGTTAGTCCCATTTTATTTCTGATGTTATTTAACTCGTAAATTCTGTATTAATTTTTGTTAGATGGATCTATCTTTTGTTAATTGTGTGTCATTGAAACTACCTACTATTACTGTGTTAGGATCAATGTGCAGTTTAAAATCTAATAGAGAGTTTTTGAAACCGAGTTCTCTGTGTTTGCTGCATATTTGTTTAGGATTGCAATATTCTATGGCTGATTTTTGTTTTCCTTTTATGAATACAAAGTATTCTTGATATCTCTTCTGATTCATCTTACTTTAAGACAGATTTTCCTGCTTAGATTAACAGTAACTGCTTGTTTCTTGGTTCCATTCACTCAAAACGCCCTTTTTCATTCTTTTACCTGCAAGTAATACCTCTGGTGGCTATGACCATCTAAACAACCTTCAGAGTTTAGTCTTGGAACAGTTTACTATTGGCATTGAAATTTGGGTTTCAGAAGAAGTCTCAGCTCAACTTGAATTATGTGAGGTTTCTAAGCCCAAGAGCAGATCTTCTGTCAATTTAGAAGACTCTCACACTCACTCTTGGAAATTCTTGGGGATGTTCTGAGAACCTTTGATAGAATTAGTTATAGAGTCTAGGTGCCTTAAAAGATGGGATGTGATGAGTATAGGACAGGGTGGTGGCCATGTGGTCTTTCATGTGAGTGATAGAACAGGGTGTAATGCTGTTGTGAATTTAATATGTGTTCCTGGAGTGAGACATATCTTGGTTTTCAGGAATGGGTGGAGTTGACAACGCGAGTCTGCTATCATCTTAAGATATATGGAAAGAACTGTGGAAAATCAGGCAGGACACATGTTCCTTAGGTCAATCATAGGAGTGGGTAGAGTACAGGTATGGGTCTAATGTCCCTCCATGGAGAGTGCCATTGGAAATTGGTATACATAGCTACATTGTATGGAATGTAAATTAGACCACCATAAAGCTGATAAAAATAATTGCAAAATAATCAGTATCTTTGATTATATTGATCTCTTTTACTTTCTCTAGGTGTGAATCTCTTAATTTAAGTTGAAACCTCTGTGAATATCCACTTTCTTTGTTGATAGTTCTGGACCCTACATATTCACTCAATACATAAAAATTTTATATTTCAAAACCATAAATATTAAGACAAAATTTGTCTTTTTATTATTTTCAACATTATAGAAATAGACCTATAGGACTATCTGAATAGATAATTTATAGAATAAACTATACTGAGCTGGACAAGAGAACAGATGTGTTAGTCAATGATTGCTGGATAGTATGTCCTAGGGACCACCGTGAGTGCTCCGAAGAGGACCAAACGTTTCCCAGACTAGAAACCATGTGACACTTTGATGCAATAATTTGAAACTGAGAGTTCACACCCAACATACAGCTTCACTTCATAGTTAACTTCTTATTTATTTGTCAAAATTTGTTCTAACAAACCTACAACTTATACGAAGTTTCTGGTAATGCAGAGTATAAATTACAGTGCCAGTGATAAATTCCTTCAAATCAGGGTCTTGCCTTACTGCAACTTTATTATCTCCTGCATTGACATCTCTTAGAACCATATCAATCAATCAGGATCATCAGTATTCTGTATGCTTAGCACATACCGCCAAACAAATAAATTGCCTGTAGAAATAAAGTCTCCTTCCTAGGGAAAACAACAGGAGGCTTCTTCCAGATAGTTTAGGGTTCTTGGTTAGATGTTCTCATACTGTCTTATTCCAGTTTTTGCTTTGATTCCTGAATAACATATTCATATAACCATAGCCACATATTTTCTTAATATTCTATCAGATATGCTTACTCAGAAGGAAAACCTTCTTGGGCGGGTTCAATTGGCATTTTCAAATGTTTCAAATTCCTGCCATGTTTATTGATCCTTCCTTAAGGAAATCTGTGACAGCATAAGAAAGAATAACCTTTACATATTTCCATATGATGGTAATGACCGAGTGGAAGAGCTCCTATTCAAACTCATAATCTAAAGAAATTGCATTCTACTGCAGGATCTAAGGGCTCTACGACTTCCACAGAGGCCTGCTGTTATGCTGGGGCTATACCTTGTAATAGCGTCTCATGGCAAACCTGCTGTGGACATTTGTCAGTGACCTGTCTGCTGCCAGTCACTGGATATCCTAAGTTCATTCATTAACTTACCAGTTGGTTTGAATTCTTGAAAATTCAAGAGAAAAGACTGATGATATGCAGCAATAGTAGGGGTGGTAAACACCAGACAGCCTTCACTGAAGGTGAGACAGACAACCTTTACATGTAAGAAAATCACCACAGTCTTTCAAAATATGCCATCTGGTTTTTCCACCTAAGCTGACTAAGAGAGAATATGCTTGCCCCAGAACAGGCTGAACCCTGCTAATGGTTTTGTCATGAATTGTGCCTTTCAGATATCTAACATAAAAAGCATATTCTGCTTCAAGCACTGAGATACAAATGTTCTCATTTAATGCGTGAGTGGTTTTGATTCGACAAATTATTATTCATATTGTTGGTTATGGATATGGCCTCAATGAGTCTTTCAAATTAGGGTGTTCATTCTAACACTGCAGGTTTTACTTTCTTTTCTATAGATACCCTTTGTACTGTATTTCCAATAAATATATCTTACCCTTAGCATCACTTAATTTGAACAAACCCTGTTTTGTGTTCAGGATCATCTTTGAAATAGATTGAAACATCTCGTTGACTTTTCAGTTTGCAGTGCAACTATTTTTCTTTCTCATACTCTTTTCTGCCAAGAAAGACCACTTCTGATAAACATGCATGTGAGACACTTACCTATAACAGGGTTGACCAGTTGCCTAAAGTGATCAACCTCCCCCTCACTATATTCATAATCTTTTAAAACCCAAGGTTAATTTCTACTTTGGCATGGACCTTTCCTTTCTTAATTTTACCAGTGGTTAACAAACACTCGTGTGAATTTCCATTCCAGCATGCCTTCTAGAATCTCACACTATATTCTGTATTCATTTTTGAGATAATAAATTATTGGAGTGTTCATTAAAATGTTCCCCTATTCATGAGGGCAGGATTCTTGTCAACTTTTTATCCCAGTATTACTTCTCTAGGAAATACAGAGTTGAGTCTTAAAAGGTAGTCATCATTTCACAAAAGTGTTATAGAAGCATAGAATGAGAGAACATAAATAAAACACAGTAACAAGAATGCACAAATCATGCAATGCTTCCTTAAACAAGAATTCACCCTATTATAAAATCAATGGGTAGTGGCCTGCCTTCCATCCTTTACTATGTTGTGCTAAATGAGAAAAGGAGAGATTAACTGGTTTGTCTCTTATGTCCCTTGTCCTTTGAGAATGCCATTGAAGTAGGACAACCCAGGAAGAACAGATTTGCTCTCAAACTTAAGGAACTCATGGAGTTTTCTATATCATGCTAGATTAAAAACAGTTATAGTAAAGAACATGTAGGGGTTATTTAAATGCTACTGACTGCTTGCCTTCTCATGGAAATGCTGTTCAATCTCTGCACTTAATTTCATATGTGTGTAAAATAAGGGTCATAGCACTACCTGACAGAATTCACTAGAAAACAGATTATTAAACATGAGTCACCTAATATTTGTGCAAGCAGCAAGGTCTTTTCCTGACCTTTCTGAACAGTTCCATTCCAGGGCATGGAACTGTGCCTAGCTGAACACAGAGCTTCCATCAATGTTTCTTAGCGGGAACAAACACTCCACCTCACTCAAGGCTGGTGTGTAAGCCACAGGATGTAGAAAGGGTGAACAATGAACGCTGCAAGATTTTGAAATTTCAAGGTCCACCCCCAAGTAACACACTTCCTCCAGCAAGGCTATACCCCATAATTCTCCACTTTCCCAAACAATCCCAAACAGTGCCACCGATTGAAGACCAAAGATTCAAATGTTAGCACCTGTGGGGTGTGTTGTCACCCAAACTATCACAGTTAGCCAGTTAACAAACAAGAAAAGAGACTCAGACCAAACCCCGAATTGAAGTCAGTCTCACTCTCTAATGCTGCACCACTGCTGATATTTTCAAATTACCATTTTCTGGCACTAATCCTGACCCTGGAGGCCATCCCATTTTCTTCACTTCATCCTCCTAGGTCATGGGCAACACAATAGCAAAAACAAATAGAAGTCTAATCTGTCTCCATGCCCAGGAACGCTGTCAAGGATGTAAGGAAGATGCAGGAAAGCAGGGCCTCTTAAGCAGAAAATGTGATTGATTTATTCCTAACTTACTAATTACATTTTATAGAGAGAGTTTACACATGCCACTTTTCACTGTGCTCCAAGGAAAAGGAGAAGGAAGGAACATTAAAAAGAAGAGTATGCCATTCATGTTGACTAATGAAGGCATCTCTATCTTCTGTGACCACCTTTTCATGTGTTCCTTTTTAAACTGCAATCAATGGAAAGGACAGACAGTCTCAGTATTAATGGACATTTGATTAGGCAGAAGTATGCCTCCCTCATGCTAATGATCAGCAATGCTTCTCTGGATGTGAATTTCCTTGCCCTGAGAAAAATACCTCTTTCATTTGCATGATTTAAAAAATCCCTCTCAATCATCTAACATTAATTCAGTTAAACATTTTTTTAACTCAAAAAGATAGTTCAATATAATAGTGCACATCTTTCCCCCAAAATTCCTTTGAATCTCCAAGTGGGATACCTTGAAGCCCAGTACCTCCACAGACTTTGATGGTGACATTGACTTCAATGGCAGAAGGACTTCCTCCCCCACCTCAGCTCTGTCTGTTCTGATCTCATTCTCAAGCTGCTCATACCCAAGCCCAGTTGGAAACCAGGTGCCATTTCTGTTACTGAAGTGGCAGCTGCATCTTTTAAATCATTGCCCCTCCACTGAAGATGGGGAAGCTTCAATGTGATTTTCAATAAAGGGGCTATGGCGAGCAGCTGTAAAAGCACCGATCTCATCTTCTCTCTTTTATCTCCTCTAACACTCACCAAAGACCCGGAGAATCTTCCTTGTCCAGGAAAATGTGGAATTCATGCCAAAGAACAAGAGAATTCAATGAAATGATTATTTAAGGCATTCCCTTCCTTCATTCCTGTATGTAGCTGTGAAGTTTCATGGCTACTAAGCAAAAGACAAGTTGTGACATGTTGTAAAGTCTTAACCCTGAGAAAAGGAGATTGTTACGTGAAACAAAAATAGGCAGAGACATGAGCTAGTGACTCACAATATCATCCATCCCTTTTCCCTGTGAACCTTTGGGAGCAAAACTTACCATCTCTCACCTCTTGTCTTCCTCTTCTGTACAAATACTTTAATAACATCTTGTCATGGCACAGAAAGGGAGCTATGGACCCTTCTGGTGCCAGCCTGCTTCATATTTCCAGAAAGTTATTCATCCTCTACTTTAACAATCACTCTTTAGGAAGCCAAGGTCAAGACAAGTGGACATTGACTCTATATTTACTCTAATTTTATATACGAGGCGTAGCTGTGCTTTTGACTTTTCCTTGTCGCTGAGTTCCTTGTATGAGGCGGGTCTAGAACTTCGTCACTTTAATTCACTCGGAGTTTCCTCTTGTGCCACAGCTGGATAATGTTAGGCACACAAAAACGAGTTATTTGTGGCGGTGAAGGGCGTGATGAATTAGGTGAACACATAACCAGGTGCTGTGGGTATGGAGAGGACAGAAGGACACATGAGGTGCTGCGGATCCCCAGCTGGTCACGTGCTACAGAAGAAATGGGTCGGGTTTCTAGCAGGAAAGACATGGTGGCTGCGTATCATTTTCTAGCCCGAGGCGCACATTAGAGTGAAGTATTGGAGAGAAGAGTTGTGATTCCCATCAGTCCTGCTTAGGTCCAAGTGAAAACATTGTTGAGAAAGCCACCTTGGCCCTCTTTTACGGTACAGAATGGAATTAGGGGTTAGTGTGAAGTGTCTAGAATGGGGATTTGGGAGTTTAGAGCACAGGAAGCTACAATTTAGAATAGCCTCTTGTCGCTGAGCATATGGAAGCCTAAGCTGCCCATCAAGTGAACGTTCTATTGTGATTAGGTGCTATAATTTCCTTCCTGTTTTGAATTGCCCACTTATCTGGTACTATGTAACAATATCTAACACAGAACAATTATCATATGCAAAATTCTATTCACGTTACTCTATTCCATTCTTAAAGTAATTGTGAGTTAGATGACATTAGCATTTGAAAATAACTAACAATAATATTTGGATAAATCTGTGATGACAGTGGTGACCCTTGCATACAATTGTGTAGTGTGTCATCCAGTCAAGATGCTTAGACTCTCTTTCATCTAAAGAAACTGTCATTTATTTGTGATGAGAGCATGTAAGAATTATCCCCCTCTTGTGCCTATTTTTATTAAGCAATATGCAGAGATAATATTGTTGGCTGTTACTTTTCTTGCAGTACTGTTCCTCCCACCTGACTGTGACATTTCCTAAGCACTCTATTTTCAAACTTCCCCAGCCTCTAATGGTCACTATTATGACCCCTAGGTCTATGAGCTAAGAGTCTTTTTAGATTCCACACATGAGGGAAATCATGTGCTACCTGTCCTTCTGTGCCTGGCTTACTATATTTCTTATCTTGGCTTATTTAATTGAGTATTATGCTCTCCAGTTCCAGCCACATTGCACCAAATGACAGGATGTCTTTTTTTTTTTTAAAAAAAAAAAAAGGTCAAATAATAGTCTATTAAATGCTAGTAGCCTGTGTTCTTTTTTGATTCATCCATCAATGAGCACGTTGGTTAATTCCATGTCTTAGACATTACAAATAGTGCTAAAATAAACATGGAAGTTAGAATGGTCCTCATCGAAACGACACATGCAGATGAGGATGTAGAGAATGCAATGCTTTCATTAGCTGATGCTGGAAATAAGAAATTAGCATAGCCACTAGGAAAAACAATATGGCTGGTCTGTTGTCCTCAATATATTACTATTGCTGTTTTGAAGAGGAGAAATGAAGAACCAGTGGGTAAAGGGACTTCCCAAGGTCACACATCTAAAAAGTGGCAAAGCCCGTGCTGTGGCTAGGTTGTTAAACACTAATGCCCACCCCTCTGTCTGCCACCAGGCCTCAGTAATGACTGCAGCATGGATTTCAAAGCATTTTCAGTGGAAAGTGTTTAGTTGTGTTAAGGAAAAGAGGGACAATATGTAGTTGTCTGCACCTTGGTATCAATTTGTACACCCTTTTCTTCAGGGTCTTTTGTTAATATGCTACCAATGGAAGACTCTCCGAAAGCTTGGAGACAGCAGAATAGGTGACAAAGAACGGATGGAATATTATACGGACAGGCACTGTTTTATGATCTAAGTGGTAGAGGGTGAACAGCTGCTCAACTCACACTTGCACACGGTCGCATCCATGGTACTTTGCAGCTTGGTTACTGCCAACCACAGATGAGGCAAACAGGGTGAGGCCCTTCAGTAGGGCCCTGTAGTCAATCAGCATACTCCTCACAACTCACGGGTACATAAGCTTCTGGGCATGACATCTGGGAGAAAGCTGAAGTTACACATTCCCGAAAAGGGTGTGAGCCGAAGGTGGGTATCTACAGCCTGCTGTTCCCAAGGCTACAGCTTACCTCACCTCATTTGAAGCCTTACATTTGCTCTGGTCCCATTTCCGCCTTTTTCTTTTTAGTTTTAACTTTTAATTTGTAAACACCACATCTTTTAAAATGCTAAGAATCTGAACGCTAACACAGTGTTCAAAAGTGAAATTCAATCAGTGGTTATATAGCATAATGTCATAATATTTTCCGTACTATTTTCTCTTGCCTTATTAATATAACCATCAGTCTATTAGCTTTAACTGCCTCTGAAGACTGAGCAGATGTCTTCAATGAATACTTCCATCCATAATTACCCCTTATTTTTTTTCCCCGAGAAGTTCAGCTAATTCACATCCTACCAATGTATATGAAAAGTTTCAATGATTTCTCCCCAAATGCATTACCTTTTTCTTATCTACATTAAGTTCCATCTGTCATTACGGCGCACAGTCTCACACTTTGATTAGATCCTTCTGGAGTTTTTAACAATCCTTGCTAGTTTTTTTTTCTTTTTACTAACCTAAATAATCTCAGAGCATTTTATAGAAGAACTTTTTAACAGTTATGACTTTTTGTCAGTCTTGCCTCTGTACGGATCTGCTATTAGTATCGTGTATGCATAGAAATGCGTTAAGTGTGATGATTCAGCAATGGAAACGCAGAGCTACTTAGACAGAAAAAAAAAATACAAAAGCAGTAAAATCAAGTCTGGAAACCTTTTGCTTTCTTTTGTGCGGTGTTAACATACATATGTTTCTGAAATAATTTTGATTAATTGCCACCCGAAGAATTAAGGAAATTCCCATAGGCAATTATGTCTTTGACTCAAAATTGTATCTGAACATCTTTGCTTGCCAAATCTTTAGAAACAATGGTAATTGGAAAAAGGCTCTTGACCTTCCATCTATGAAGATGTTCTCTTAAACTAAAAATGTTTTCAGTACATTCTTGGCCACTAAAGGAAATGATTGCTATATTTCCAAAATCCAATTGGTTTTCCCTCTCAAGTGCACATCCAGGAACAGTGTGCTGTGTTCTTGCAGGCTATTTTCAGGGTGATAGACAGTCGTGGACTTCCGGGTTTTAGTACCACTTCTCCCCTTTCCTAGCCATACTCACTGAATCTGACTCAGCTCCCTTAACTTGGGAGTCATTCTGATTTCCAACTCAACACAAGTATCTATTTATCCATTCATTCTAAAACAGTGACTGCATACTCAGCCTCCGACTTGAACAACACAGTCATGGTCTCTGGCCTTTCAGATGGGCCCAAGTTATGTCATAATCTTTGGACTGTAGTCTTCAGCAACCCTAAGGAGTGAACTAAAATATTGCATATTGAAAACTAGTTGTCTTTGGCATTAAGGATTAAGGGTTACACTAAATGCAATCCACTGACCCAAGAATGATTCAGAACTGGAATTCAGGCACACTGCATTTCAACCTCCTGCTCTTAGCTTTACTTCCCGTCTATACTAATAACTGTTCAGAATCTCACTTCTCATTAATTTGTAATCATAATTTCAGGTCATGAACTCCATTGTTCTGTCATTTGGCATAATAAATAATCATTTTTATTTTCTATAGAAATATCTTTTGTTTGCTTTTGCTTTTGTTTTTTGAGAAAGGATTTCTCTATGTAACAGCTCTTACTGTCCTGGAACTCACATTGTAGTTCAGGCTGGCCTGGAACTCACAGAAATTTACCTGCCTCTACCTCTCGAGTGCTGGGATTAAAGGTGTGCTCCACCACCCAGCCATATAGAAACATCTTAAACCATGAGGTCAATTTTCAAAATCATTCTATTTCCCCTCCAAATTTTACTTCTCTACCAGGCAGCAATAGTAAATCTTTCGAATCGCTTCATTCATTCTTAAAATGAAACCTCACAAAGAAAACAGACTTCTGTATATTTTAGCCCTTTCTCTTCTCATTTGGTGTCCAACAAACCCTGAATTTGTGTAATAAGATTCCTGATTCCTTTGTAGAGCCAGAGTTCATTGAAATCAAAACATGTCATATTTTATTGGGAAATACAGCATGGGTAGGTTAGAAAAGGTTAATTAATCAGTTAGTTCTTCTGAAATCCATTGGATCAATTAGAAAGCTAATCATTTCTTGGTAATGTAAGTAACTATTGTTTATTGATCTACAGTTGTTCAGTTCACAAAATTAGATGTATACAATAAAAGCTAGCATTGTCCTTCTTCAGAAATATGTAACTCTATTTGAGTTTCATTTACAACTTGACATGCTAATATCCCTTGAGAATATGATTCTACGTGCCTGACTTCTTAAATCCAAAAGACCACAGGAACATGCTATTTTCATACAAAGCCAAAATCAACTGCAAGCTTGTCACATGTCTGAGAGCAAAATGCTTCGAGCTACTCCATTGGGAGAAAGGAATAGAAAGAAGTGCAGAGAATACAGCCTTGGGACAAAACCAGAAGAGAGGTAGGCACTGACAAAGGCATCATAAGGTTTGAGAGAGTCACATTGTAAGATAAAGGAGACACTGCTTCTAGGGAATGCAGCCTTAATGACAGCCAGCAAGCCTGTGGGCAAGTGTGTGTTCCTAAGGACATAAGCGAATTTTGTCAAATCTCTAGGCAGTGCTCTGCGCTGTATTGAGGGAAGAGGATGTGACAGACATGAAATCGTGCCTTTTCAGAGCACATATCCTTACTAGATGCACATATGACTACATGTGAATAAACATGTGTGTTATGCATGAATATAACTTCGTACCTGTTTGGTTGTATTCCAGAATACCTCCTAGGACAACCCTTTCCTCCCCTGTTCTAAGAAAAAGCTTCAGCCAGAGTCACAGCCATCATGCCCTGGGCACCAGTTAAAACAGTGACCAATGTTTGTTCAGTCTTAGAAATGACTTGGACTTCACATACCCCTGCAAGGCTTTAATGAGATGATGCTCCCTGTATGCCGTTTCCTGCATCTTTTCCTACTGAGTGCTGTAGGCAGATTATTTCAATTGGTATTCGCGTTATTACAATGTACAGGTCTTCATAGCATTTTAAAACCTACACTGGAGCCTCTATTGACTAAACAATAAAATAAAGTGTTTTCCTTAATGCTAGCATTAGAGTTAATCCTAACCAGATGTCAAGGGAGAGCTGAGGAAAATGCTGAGGACTGAATCTTCCTTGCCTCAGATCATTAGCTGGGCAGTGGAACTTTGGGTGTCTGCGGTGGCAGCTATGGTCCCTTCTCTGTGTAGTTGCAGGCTGCTTGCTGGTTCCTGGCCACTTAGCCCTGAAATAATCACACAGAAACTGTATTATTTAAATCACTGCTTGGCCCATTAGCTCTAGCTTCTTATTGGCTAACTCTTACATATGAATTTAACCCATTTCTATTCATCTGTGTATCGCCACCTGGCTGTGATTTACCGGGTAAAGTTCCATCTGGATCCGGCTTGGCTACATGGCTTCTCTCTGACTCCAGCCTTCTTTTTCCCAGCATTCACTTTAGTTTCCCCTCACCATCTTTTTCTGCCCTGCTCTGCTAAAGGCCCAAAGCAGTCCTTTATTAATCAATGGTATTCACAGCATACAGAGGGAAATCCCCACATCATCTCCACACGTGTATTTTGCATATCTAGACTTAAATTAGTAGAAATTTGGCAATACTGTATAGCTAACTTTTTTTTTTTTGACTGCCTGGTTCTGTAACAGTTTCAATTTTGCTTCTGAAAGTTCTAGATTTTCCAGAATATCTTAAAAAAAAAATGTTTAGCCTTTGTTTTTATTTCATGCATATGGGTGTGTTCATTGCATGTATGTCTGCATACCACAAGCATGCACTACCCACAGAGGCCAGAAGAAGGTGCTGAATCTGTTGGAACTGGAGTTAGAGATGAATGTGAACATCGCATGACAGGAATTGAACCCGAGTCCTTTGGAAGAGCAGCCAGCGCTCTTAGCCTTCTTCCCCACCCACCAGAAGTTCTGAACTATGGTAGGGTCGATAACTCCTTTTACCATTTTTTCCTCCATAGTTTTTCGTTTCTGCCTAGAATTGGTCACAGATCTTCTGCTGAAGCGATACACTTAGATATTTTGCTAAAATGCGTTGAACGTATTCCCAAAAGTGCTTTCCAGGACACGCTCGAGCAAGCAGAGCTCGAGCTGCCCTACCCTGCTGCAGAAGGCGGCATAGCTTGTTTACAATAGCTTCTTATAAGGCAACTCATAACATTTTAATTTAATGGGATATGTAACTCATGTTTCAATTAAAAGTAAAATTATTACGTTCCTTCATTTGCGTGATTTTTTTGATAGAATAGTACATTTATATGGTAATTTTCCAAAGATCAACTTTATTTATCGGTAAAGAGCTATTTCGTGATTGTTGTATATTTTCTTTGCTTCTGAAATGTTATCACATTTAATTGCCTGATCTTATTTGGGTTGCAATCATAGTCATTAATTAGGAGGAAGGTGAGGGACAGCATCATATCTAACTATCTGTTATGGCTGCTTTAATGAGGAAAATACCTGCCATCATTTTAAAGGCGTCCTGGATACTTGGCAAAGGCAGCTTGCTGTAGCATTCTCATTTAGGCTGTGAACATCAAAGGAAATTGATGTCAGGTGTGAACAGAAGCTGTTGCATATATCTGCTGAGGAGCCTGAGTGGTTGTCTGGGTAGGAGAGATGAAGGGCAGCTCATAACATTAACGGAACTACAGGTAATTAGTGTAAACTTTCAGGGCCCGGTGTGTCTGTGGAACAAAAATACATTATTTATATTTATCCACTATGGCATCACAGAAGTTTAAGTATTTCTATTGTTTTTTTTTCTGTTTCTATTTTTATAAAGAAGGCAGGGACTAGCATTGAATAATAAATCCATAGTATTTGCATGATGTATTTTCAAAGTCTGTGAGGAAATCGTGGTTTTGAGGTAAAGAAAAAGTATACCTTAGGATTACTGCTAAAATAACAACTTATAAGTTAGGGCCCACTCCTTGATTTTTCACTGTATTATTCCAGTCAAAAAGAAAATGGGGGTGGGGTGGAGTGACTGATCAGTAATACAAATGACTTTCATAAGCATTTCTTTTGGAGTAAAGTGCAGCACTCTTAAATGGCAATATTTTTGTGGAGTAGATCTTTTAAAAACTACACTTATATATGGTGCATCTGTAATTCAATGTGGCAAAATAATATTTACATTCCCCAAAGGCTGTTACAATATATTACACACAAAAATAAGCTTGTACAAGAAATGCCAAGCTACAGATGTGCTGGCAGCAGCGGCAGCCTCTGTGGACCGCTCTGCATGGTAATCCCCACCCGTCCGGAGAAACCACCCTTCCTCCATTGATAATTGGAAAGAATG
This sequence comes from Dicrostonyx torquatus, assembly GCA_028555095.1. NCBI lineage: Eukaryota > Metazoa > Chordata > Mammalia > Rodentia > Cricetidae > Dicrostonyx > Dicrostonyx torquatus. Next base: position 2,083,659 of record JAQHUG010000272.1, on the reverse strand, counting down.
GACTGAATACAGCATGGACTCTCTTTAGCTTTTGGGTATAGATTTGAACTTAACCCATTTTTTAAATGTGCAAAAGTTCCTTGTCCTTGACCTTATTTCTCCTGCAGCATTAATTTAACGAATTTCAGCTTCAGTCAGGAAATGTTGTCCCTCTTGGAGCTATTTTCTTTTCTATTAAGAACAAATATTTTTTCATTGTTTAGTTTGTGATATGGAAGATTACTCTTTCCTTACACATACTGGTCACTTATCTGTCTAGACTTTGTTGATCTGTTCCCTTAGGATCCAATCAATGGAACAGACAAGCTTCAGTTTCCTGAGATTCCATGTCCATAGACCTGTAAAGCTTAGATATGCCATGGTTATTTGGGGAGTAACATGTTGGGTGCCCATTTTTTCTAATATCTGTGCTATTTATAATTGTGGAAGATAATTATCATGATAGTGTGTGTCCTTAGTCTACACCTGTACTATTGAAACAGCAAATGGCCATATACATATGTTGCAACTTAATTATAATTAAGTTTAATCTGTAATTCCTCAGTTGCATATGACCTACATTATGTCCCCAATGTGCATATATGTTTTATGACAAATGTACAACTGCGAGAAATCTGACATCCTCTTGTTAAGACAATTATTGAAGTCACAGATGAGTAAGCAACCCATCTAAGGCAACACAGCTGCCCAACACATAGAACTCTTCAACAACAGAGATTTCACAAATTTGCCTTTATAAAGTTCTGTGGGTTCACACTCTGAGATAAATTACTATAGCCTTTATTTTCTCCTTCACCTCAAATATAGTTCAAAGAAAAACATTTCATTCACCCCAAACAAATGTCAAGTATAGCCATGTACCTACACATAACATATTAGTTAATAAGTCATTGTATATATGGTCTGATCTAAGCCACTTCAGAACGATCCCAAACTCTCCAGCATGAATTTGGTTCTGATCCTGTGTATTTGAGTCCTTTGGGATCCCTGGCATTCATTTCCTTGATTTCTGGTCCAGGATTCTTTACCACTGCTCAGGTGAGTGATTTGTCACTTGTCATTTTGGTTTCCTGTCTGAAAGATGGGAATAGTAATATGTGTGTTCCTAAGGGTTGCTGTTAAGTTTACACACACACACACACACACACACACACACAGAGAGAGAGAGAGAGAGAGAGAGAGAGAGAGAGATATTTAGAGCAGAAGTACCAAACTATTTTCATTGATTTTAAATTTTGTTTTTATTCAGGTGTGTGTACATGCATGTGATTATATACCACACAGTGCACATGCCTTCAGGAGTGAGAAGAGGGTGTTGGAACCCCCTAGGAATAGAACTACATGAAGTTATGAGCTGTTAATGATGTTGCTGGGAATTGAACTTAGGTCAACGGGAAGATTTGCAAGTACTCCTAAAGACTGAACCAACTCTCCAGCCTCCTGTTTTCATTACTTTCATAGTGTCATTTGAAAATCTATTTATTTAGCATAAACATTTGACCATACCATCTGAAACAAATAATTAACTAAATAATAGAGGTTATCTTTATAGTGGCCATGGAGGGGAAGATTTCTCATGTTGATGTGAAGCTCAGCATTATTCTTGAAGCTAAAAAGCAATCCCAGTGACAGCATTTTGTTGGTAAGGGGTGGTTATGTGTCATGGAGCCAGACTCACTGTGCTTAAATCCAAGTTTTATTGCTTAATGACTCTTAATTATTAGCTCCTTAAATACATTTTCTATTGGGAAGATCAAATGAATGTTTCTTTCAATGAACTGTGTTGAAAGTGTTTGGAGAGTATCTGGCACAACACTGTGGCACTTCGTAATCATTCATTTGCTTTAATTTTCAGACTATTGATCTCTAATCCAAATGAAATTCTGGAGACTTCATATTAGAAACCCTTTCTCCATTCCTTTATTTATTTAAACCATATTTGCTGATGCCCCAGATTTTAGTGTTCCAATGAGCATTAAGAAAAATACCCAACAAACAAAAACTGTAGGAGAAGAATTTTGCATGGGACCAGTCACATCTTTTGGGTCTTATTTTATCACTGCGTTACTAAACATTCCCAGCTGATCCTATGCATTTTACGAGCCCACAGTTCCTGACTTCAAACACTCTTTGATGTTGACAATGGGTCTCACCTCTGCCCCTAATTTACCTTTATCTGTCTTACCCCTGAAATGTCTCATCTACATTCAGAGGTTCAACTGCTAATACCCAAAAGTAGAGTGTCCGATACAGAGCCCACTCTGAGTTTGAGACTGAGTTTGAAGATGTCCTTTCTGTTTCCACCTAGAGGTGCCACAGAGACATTAGCTTGACCTCAGATTCAAGTTCTTTCTCCTCTCACTAATCTGCTCCCCTACTTGAGCAGTATTCTCACTGAATGGCCAGGGATGCTTCAGGCTCCTAAGTCAGCAATGTGGCATCATTTGTCAGAGCATTCCACTTTCTGGTACCTCACATTTACTTAAATTCAAATTTCTGAAATTTATGTGGCAAGAAATAACATTTGTGGGATGTGTAGTATCCCGTTTGTCTAAGTATAATTAACGTCACAAATACTGGAGTACCATGGAGGACTGAGGTGTGACATCAGGGCTGTCTCTGACTTTTCCTAATAGCTTATTGATGATCTCACTTTTAATTCGATAGTGGAAACCTCCATACCAAGTGTCAGTAGCTCAAAGCAACTGCTCTACCTGTGGTATTCTCATAGCCAGGCCTACAGATTTGGAGAGGAAAACATAATTTATTTAAGGCTATGAAAAAAAGGGAAAATGTGAGTGCAAATGTGGGAAATATGAAAGATGAAATGTGTTGGGACAATGTGCCCTGGAGAACAGATGGCTGCTGGGGGAAGGGATGTGGTTGAATAACTGTCCTGAGAGAAAGGGAGAGTCTATAACAGAGAGGATCTATATAAATCTTCCCAGAGTGCTAAGGAAGAGAAATGTAGAGATGCTGAAGTGAATTCATTTCAGAACTCAGTGCCTTTGAGTAACCGGACATTTCCTGTAGCACAATTTCTTTGGTCCTCTCATCTGAGTGAGCCCATGGTTGATAAGATGCTGGTACAGAGCTCGCTCCTCTTGAAATAAATGAACCATAGAGAGCTGAAAGAAAAAAAAATTGTCAAATACTTTCACTCTCTTCAAATTGTTCTTGTCTTTAGTATCTAGCTAAGAAGCAGGATTATATAATCATTATATTATTCTCATCAGTAACACATCTCTTCATACTGCACTGAGTGTAATGTAGAGTTACATAGTAATCGTGTTGAGTTTAAGGCTATGGGAGCATTGCAAAGATCCTAAGTGTTGACTGTAGATTTTAATAAAACTTGGAAACTCAGGCACATCAGATAAAAGAAAGCCGTGTATTGTCCACCTGATAGGCACTTGATTGAACGGGCATTTGAAAATGTGCATCTGGAACGGAATTCCTCTGTGGTGTGGAACATTTCCACTGTGAAATTAGACAATAGACGAGACCTCCTAATGGCTTTCAGTGTGGTCCCTGCAGCCACCTGTGTGAATGGGCACTAATTAAGCAGTCTGAAACACTGAGCAATTCCAAGTGGAAGCTATGCGCTCTAAAGATGTACTTGAAGGGTCATCATCATCCAGCAGATTGTCCTGTCCGTGAGAGCTAAAATCAGCACAGCTCTAGATCTTCTCTTCCTCCGGAATGATCTATGCAAACAAAAGAGGATGACCTTAATTGCATATGCACAAGAAACTAATGCAATGCAGAAATTAATGGCAGCAGGAATGTGATGTCCTGGGGTAAACAGCTCCAAGCCAAACACTGGGCAACTTGACAGCTGCAACAGAAAAGAGAGAGGTAGTGAGCTTGAATCCAGAGGAGAGAAAGTTTTAGAAGAAAATTATGCTTTGTTCTTTTATGTCACCACCACCCCCCAAACCCCTAGCAAAGATACAATCACCATTTGAAAAGATAGGAAAATGTAGCAACTTTGGAGTCACAGTGACCCAATTTGGGTCATTTAATGTCAAACACCAGCATAGCTGAGACACAAGTAAAAATACCTTTCTTCTTGATGACTCATAGCTCTGAAATTCCATCACAAGGCTGCCCAGGTTTCAGGATGGGAAAGAGTGATGAGATTCCCTATGGAAAAAGCAGATGTACCTAGGGGATCTCATGAGGATCTGGCATTGGCAGCATTTTTTTTTCTAAAAATACATGACTCAAGCTCTAATTCAAAGAGGTGAGACAGGACAGTGTATAATTAAATTGACACAAAAGTGGTGTCTGAAACAGATTGGTAGAAGAGGGGTCAACTATAGAACAGGGGACAGTGACCAAATCCCTCTTTGTATCTTCTACTGACAGAAACATGTCGCTCAACACACACACACACACACACACACACACACAAAACAAAACAACCAAAACCCAACCCCCACACACACAGAGGCACCATTCTCTAATAACTTAGAAAGGCATTCCTTTGTGAAAAAGGGTGAAATGACCAGCGGAGTTCTGGGATTGCAGTCACTTTACATGTATTGATTTATTGATCCTCGCTGTTGTATTAAATTATAACTCTAACATCAAAGAATTATGTGAAAGTAGAAGTTGCTTTCCTACATAAATTGGGTAATAAAAACCATTATCCTCTGGAATATGACTTAGTGGTAATCAGCAGAGAGTTAGAATAAGATTTCAATTGAAATAATACCAAAAAAAAAAAAAGTCAGCCAGCAATCAGTCAGGTAAAAGATAAGAAATGATAACTTTCCACAACTCTTAGTAAGAATTTAATTTACATACAATTGGTTTACCAGATAGCTTTACAGAAATACAGAGATTTGGAACCCTGGAAGATGCACTGATAGGCTGAGTGGTCAAGGATGGCTCCAGGGTACAAATGTCATCTCAATGGATGCTCACTGTTGCCAAAACTCATGCTGTCCCTTCTCTACAGGATAGTAGCACCATTCACATTAACTTGTAGAAGATTAAGCATCCAGGGAGGGGATAAGTAGACTCTTGCCAGGCAGGCTCTTTCTGGTATCTAAGTAGCCCTGTTTCTCCTTGTAGTTTCCTAACCTACTGCTAACCACCCAGAAATGAGAAGCCATAACAGAACTCAGGGGACCCTTGGGTGTATTTTGGAAAGAGCAGTTTAGCTATATCTTGCTTCCTTTCTTCTCTAGAAGCTACAACTATGAGAACTGTTCTCCCTTCCCTGGAACACTTAGGTGCTTTGACTTTATTTTGATTTAGCCACTTACTTATTAATTTAATGCCCTACCATATCTCAACAGAGATTTGACAGAGTGAATTTTGATGTTCATATGTACTAGTGTGTGTGTGTGTGTGTGTATATATATGTATATAATATATTATTTATGGACATGAATTTTGTGAAATTCTAACACTGAATCAAGGTCAAACAAAATCTAGGATTACAAAACAAAGTGTAGGTGTGACCTGAACCACCCCTGCAATTGTTTGAGGATCTAGAAAATAACTCTAGTATTTCTACCCCTGAATTGTGAGGAAAAACCAGCCCAGCTTCTCAAAACAATAAATTTAAGTGCTTGAAATAACCACTTCTCTCTCAGAAGACCCAGAGAAAGAAAACCATTCTTTTGGGTTCAATGAACACAGTAAGGGACAGCAGCCTTGGATCGGGTAAATGCACATAAAATTGATGATTCTACGGTAATACAAGTGGTAAGTTTCCATATGACCACATTGGCTTCTCTGAGAAAGCAGACACATGCTCATTGGTCTCAAACATGGCATATATCTAAATGCTCAGCATGACGTTTCTAGGTATGAATCATAAAAAATTGAGAAAAATAAGTTAAGTTCACCTCCCCAGAGGCTATATGACAAAATTACTTCAAGAATACAACACTCTGCTAGGCAGTGGTATCACACACTTTTCATCTCAGCACTTGGGAGGCAGAGGCAGGCAGACCTCCAGGTTTCAGACCAGCCTGGTCTACACAGTGAGCTCCAAGACCATCATCAGAGCTACACAGAGAAACTCTGTCTCAAAGTGGGTGGCAGTAGAGTAGTCTTGAAACCCTCCCCTTGAATTTGTTAACAGTTCTCCCATCAAAAAGCAAAGCCAGAGTTATCCCTTCTTGATTATAATCAATTATTGACTCATTTTTAATTAATGTAATACAACAGAGTACTAGAACAAGACTTCAGAGGTTAACTTAGGAAAGCACGCTTCTAAGCTGCATTCCCTCTCGGGACCTGCATCCCTTGGAACTCAGGGACAGTGCTGTGAGGAAGTCCAGAGGCCAACTGAAAAAGTCAGCCTTTGCTATACCAGCCCCAGGCAGGGCTGCAATACCTTCTGGGAGCCAACAGAGCTTCATATAATCCCCCAACTGCCCTGAACTTTGGCCTAATTTCTAAGGGAGTGGGATGAGACACCATGAATTGAGTTCCAAAATTTCCACAGACAGAAAACACTGCTGATAGTGTTCTGGCCCAGAGGGTTTGGATGATTCATTCTTAGAACCCAGTAAGAACATCACTAGGTTATGGTAACTGCTAATGCACAGAGCATTTATCCAGAATCATCTCTACTTTGCTATGACAGTAAATTTTCTATTAGTATTTCAAAGGAGAAATCCATTCTGGAATGAAAAATTCCCAAATACATTTCATAATAGAAAGTCAATGCTTGCTCTTCCTTCTTTGCTCACTTCCCTGGCATAAAAACAGCTTCCTTCAAGAGCATGGGTGCCATTTCCACCTGTTGCTTTATTTGATGTAAATGTGGTGTACATACATACCAAGGAACTTTTCTGCATCTATAACTGTGATGAACTATTTGTGGGCTTCCCCTCTGTATGCTGTGAATTCTATTAGTTAATAAAGAAACTGGCTTGGCCTGATAGGGTAGAACAGAACTAGGTGGGGAAAACTAAAGCAAATGCTAGGAGGAAAAAAAGGGCAGATTCAGAGAGAAGCCATGGAGCCACCACCAAGAACAGACATGCTGAAACTTTGCCAGTAAGCCACTGCCATGTGGTGATACACAGATTAATGGAGATGGATTAAATTAACATTTAAGAGTTAGGCAGTAAGAAGCTAGAGCTAATGGGCCTATCAACGATTTAAATAATGTAGTTTATGTGTGATTATTTCAGGGCTAAGTGGCCGGGAACCAACAAGCAGCCTCCTAAAACAGAACTATTCATAGGTAGTTGCTAAACTAAGCACAAATAGACTGGTCTAATAAAGACAAGATCAAGGTTGATATTATATACACATACATATATCAATTAGGGAATTTTAATGTTTCATATCATATTGATATATGAAATATTGGAAATAGATCTTTAAAAGGCAGGCATCAATAACATCCCTTAAGTCAGTAGCCCTCAGACACTTCCCTGCATTAGGTATAGTTGAGAGCTTGTTAAAATTCAAATTGCCCAGATTTCACAAATAGTCCTCGAGTATGTTTGAATGTAACTCAGGGTTCTGTGCATCTGCTAAAACCCTTGAACATGGTTCTCAGTGGACTTGAGATCCAAGGACATAAATATCATGGAAGAGAGGGACTCTCAGACAGCTGATCCGAGAAGCATCTTTCCAACTCTAGCATTAGGAACATTGGCTACTCTTGCAGAGATAGGTGTTCAGCACCCACATGGTGGCTCACAACCACCAGACACTCCACTTTGCAGAGCTATCTGAAACTCCACGGGGGTGGGGGGATCTGATGCCCTTTTGAAGCCTCTGCAGGCATCAGGCACACAGTGAAAGATCACAGCCCCAAAAATTTCCCCTTATGGACACTGTTTCTGCTGGCCACTAGGTTAAAATTAAGAACAGGTCCAGGTGAAGCTGGCAGGTTGCTGAAAAGAGAATCTTTTATTGAAAGATTCTTTTACTGAGTGATGGAAAGATACTGAGAAGAGAAAAACACTGAATGTGAAAAACAAGTTTGTCAGTTTCTTCCTAGAGTAGGTTGAACTATGTTAATTTGGCCCTGTCTGTAACCCTGGTCTAATGATTTGGACCAATCAGCATTGTATTTGTACCCCTTATGTTAATTTTGTGGTTTTTGCCTATAAAAGCTGTTTGTAATGACGCCCGGGGTGGTCAGATAGCCAAAGCTCCTGCTGAGGCTGCTGCTGTCTGTCCATCCGCAGGCCTGTGTACTAATCCAATAAAGTGCCTCTTGCTTGTTGCATCCAGTGGCCTGAGTTGGATTCCTTTGGGCAGCGGAGCTGCAGATCTTTCAACAGGAGGTGCACATAAAACCATGTAGGCAGAAACACACACATGTAAAAATAAATAAATGTTTTTAAAGACTCTGAGGATAGCAGACAATTAAAGCATGCAGTCTCCAAAAGGACTTCAAGCTTCTCCCTCCCATTTCCCAAAGTCTCTCAATTAACATTCCATGATTTAATGTTGGCCCTAGTGAAAGCCCCATCTAATAGTGTGTAAAAACAGTGGCTTACACATTTGTGGCATTTTAGATTTATAATGGTAACTTAAAATTCCTAGTTTCATTCAAGTCTTTCTTCAAACAAAATAATGCATAATTATTGCAACAACATCAGACTCAGGTGATGCAGCCATGAATTAACTGACGGGGAATAATAAATTTGACACTTCAGGGGAGAGAGACTACAGTCAAGAGAAATGGTCCAGCGTCTCACAGATGGCTTCATATACAGCCTCCTAAACGGATCTTCCATGCTGCGTATGCAAGTGAATGCTTTTGCTGGAATCATAGGTCAAATGCATTCAAATACTCTGCATGAGAAATAGCCTTTAGTTCACACTTGAGTGATATGCCCTCCTACTCCATCAGTACTCACTCTGAACCTCCCAGTTTGTCAATGGCAGAGGATCCCTGCAGGCTGAACTTGGTGGGTGGTAATGGCCAACACCTGTAGTACATTCCAAGCGTTGGACATCTGAATGGACTGATAGCCCCTTAAGCAGAGAGCCTCATGGCTTCCTGCCCAGTACCTGGAACAAGGCCTGATGTACAGTAAACGTCAAGGACCTAATTTGTAATTTCGGATGGACACTGAAATCGCCTGGGGGCATTTGTGAAATTCTCCCTTAGAGAGTCTGCTTAATTAGACTCTAGAATGTGAACCTGATACAGGGGTTGCAGACAGCTCCGTGATGGTTTGGGTACTTGGTGAATTTGGAGTACTGCTCTCCTGAAGCAGACATGTGAATGCCAACTGTTTGCGTCTACGGTTTGCAAAAGGGGCAATGACGACATTTGCAGCGGGATTTTGCAGCTGACTGTAGATATGAAGCCCCAGCTTTAGAACTCTTCTGCTTCCCATTCCCTAGCAGACAAACCTATACAAGGAAATAGACCTTTTCCTCCCTGAATTGCTTTTAATCAGCCTGTCTTTTAGCAACTGCAAACAAGCTAGAACAGAAATCGATTTGATTTTAAGTATATTCCTCTTTAGACAGTGTTCAAAATGATTTGCATATGCTAATTTAATACAAAGGACACAGACTGGTATTAGTCCCCTGTTAACAGATTATGTTTTGTGTTTAGAAATGCCCTGAGACTTTCCCCAATATATAGACAGCAACCCCAAGAAAGATTTAAATTCATATTTCAAAATGACTTCAATACTCTTGATTCCATGAACAAGATCGCTTTAGAAATACCTGTAATTCCTTTAATTGCAAGCAATCTGAATATTTTCTCTCTTTTGTTTGTTTGAGACAGAGATTCTCTGTTAACAGTCCTAGCTGTCCTGAAACTAGCCTTGTCGACCAGGCTGACCTCAAACTCAGAGATCAGCCTGCCTCTGCCTCCCGACTTCTGGCACTAAAAGCGTGAGCCACCACCGCCCGACCGTAATCTGAAATCTTACAGTGAGGATCAATCAATGCGTTATGAAATCTGGACAGCTGCTCATGGTTCTGGACCATCAGTGAAGCACTCTGCCATAGTAATGTTTTAGATACCTGAAAATATCTGTGTTCACTTAATGTTCTACCCTGCAGATGTCAATTATCCTGATCTTTGGTCTCAGGGTTTATAATGATTGGGCCGATATCCCTCTTAAATACTATCATTAAGGCCAGATAATTTTATAGTTCCTAGTAGTTCAGCAAATGATTTGATATTCATATGCCCTTCTGTGGGGAACAGTGTTAGCTGAAGGTATATCACCTCTTGGTTAAATAAGATACTATCCACTAAGATTCAAGTTCAGTTTGGTGGAGCAGATGGCTAGGCGAAGCAAATTCTATAGAACAATGGGACTATTGAGACCTTTAATGTGCATTGAGTTGAGTCATTTACTCCCTCAATATATCAACAAAACACAGAATGAGATAATTATTGCAAATTCAACATGGTCATACACTTTCACTAAGGAGAGGAGACATGGACAGGCCACGGAGGAGCCTTCTGTGACAGGGAACGCAGCACGCACTGACAGCCATCTTTACACACCTATCCGTACTACCCTGGTTGTATATTCTGTTCACCATAGAAAAGGGAAATTTTCTTATGATTTTCAAAAAAATTATAGCTACTCTTAATTGCATACCTTAAAATCCCTGGCTATTTCTTTTTTTAAGAAATATTTAAAAGTATCTTTGTCTGTACGTGTGTGGCTGTAAAGGGAGGGCATGTGCAAGTCGCAGCTGTGCACTCAGAGGCCAGAAGCATCAAATCCCCATGACCTGAAGTTATAGGAGGATGTTAGTTGCCTTAGGTGAATGCTGGGAACTAAATTCTGAACCTCTGCAAGAACGTTAGATATTCTTAACCTAGGAGTCATCTCTCCAGCCTGACATAGTTGGCTACAAATATGTTACATCTAACTATAGCAAGCTACAGTGTAGTCAATATAGGACAATGGTCTAATCATATGAAGAAAAGTTTACACATGTCCCTAAATCCAGTCTCAGGAGCTCCAGCACCCTCTTTCAGCCTGTGGGTGCCTGTGTCATGTCCACAGACAAACATACACATATCTAAAATATTTTCTAAAGTATCCTAACGTACATGCTTCTGAAAAGAGCCTTCATGGAAGAAGGCTGTGCTGAGCTGCCTTGGATTATGTCAATTATCATCTAAGGGAATTTGGGTAGAGGTTCATGTTGCCCTGCTGCATTGATATGGGGTGTAGTGTAACCAAGACTGCTGTTATTTCTGCTTCCCCTCACCACGATCTGTTTTGAGCATCAAAAAATACTTAAATGCCTGCCTTTCAAGGGTAGGAAACAAGTTGTAATGCTTGCATCCACGGTCAGCAGAGGCTTAGAAATAATTTTAGTAGCGGTGAGTGTGGTTACCTGTCTATGGATGGGTGGCTTCCCTCACAGAAGAAAGTGAGTGGTTGAGGCACAGAGCACTTTATGAAACCTTTCCGTGTTTCAGCTTCATGGATGGCACTCTTTCAATGTCCTTCCAAGTAAAATCAATATACTTTATTGGCCTAAATATCGTGAAATTAAAAAAAAAGCTAGTATTGGCACCAGATGATTCTTCTCTATTTCAAATGTTGGATTTGCTTCCTCCAACTAGCACAGCCATTATAACATGCCATCGTAATGAAGTTCTCTCGGCTCTTTTTGGTGCTACCACCAAGTACTGTTTCAACAGACCCCTTCCTATAACCAAGAGATCAGCCAAAACATTTAGTAAGTAATTCTTCTAGGTTTTATTGGCCTTTAAATACTGAAATAAAGATTAAAAATTGGAATGCCAGACTTGTACATTGACATTTGAGAACACAATGTCCAGGTCTTTTCAAATCAACACCTTGCTGGAGACTGCCACTGAACATAATCAAAACTCATTGACTTCCTCTCACAGAACCAAACAGAGATCAAGGCGATCCTGGAACCATCACAGACACCTGGCCATGATCGCAGAAGGGAGTGACTGTTGTCAGCCTGTGTGAATTCATTGGAATAGGTTATACTTCCCAGTGGGACTGATAATTAGCCTTTCAATATTGGATGCTCTCAGGTGCCTGCTCTGTTCTACACAGTCTAGAAATTAATTATACAAGATTTTAGGAATATGTAAGATATAGGAAAAAAAGAAATTTGAACAAAACAAATGAACTTCCACCAAATACCCCACCTTTATTCCCTGCATTTGTGGGGGTTTGGGTACCTGAGAGTGGAGATGAAAAACTACAAAAATCAAAAGTAAAGGGGGGAACAAAATCTATTTGCTAAGGGGAAATCGGCTCTAGATATAAAGAAATGAAATTCCCTTTGCGTTCACTTACTCATATTTTTTCCACCGGGTCCATTTGCACAGTTGAAATTAGGGGGAAAAAAACTGAAAAAGCAAATTTGCTACTTGCATATTTGTTAGAAGAGAAAAAGAGAAAAAAGCCCCGTAGGTCAAGTCTCATGGAGAGAATGCCAAATGTCTTTGTGTCCAGTTATTTACGGTTTCAGATAATTGTACAGAAAATATCAAATTTGCATAGTGTGATTATTGCTGATTATTTATCTAGCAGTCAAAATGTTTCAGTGGTTCCTAGGATGACAGATTGACAAGTCCTTAAAACTCATTCATTTTAGAAATTTGCATGTAATTAGGCAATAATGAAGGGATGTTTGTGGACAGAGGATAACAGTACAATATGCTGGAAGGGATTCAAATGCTTGACAAAGTGTTAACACTATCTTCAGATGCAAGCAAGCTCTAACTGCTTGGCTCAAAATCACTATATGTATGAATTGGGTACAGAAGATTCAGAAAATTATCAATGGAGTAAATTGCAGGTTTGGGTTTATTTCTTTTTGAAAAAAAAGTTCACTCACTGGACTCAACTATATTTGGGGGTATTGTTAGATTTTAAATTTGCCAGGCAGGATCTAAGATTTGAAGAAGAAAAGTGAAGGAGGAAAGATAATAAATGATTCAGAAAGGGATCAGTTACCAGTTCTCTCAGCTCAGCTCCTCTCAAGCGTGTATGACCCTGGGTGGGTAATGCCTGAATCTCAGATTTGTACACACTCTATTGTGTAGACTTGGGATTGAGATGATGGCCAATTAATTTTCTCTCCTGCTTACAAAGGTTTGAAATATCGGGACGCCTCTTGAATTTGAGCTTTCCAATAAGGGGAATAATTTTTCTTTCTTCCATCAGGAAAGAAAAAAAAAGTTGCGTATTTCAATTTCCAGCATCTTAAATTACAGAAGCATGGTATACACGACATGACAATCACAGTTGCAGATATAAAGGCGCTCCCTAAAAATGAGGCCTTTCATTATTATGTGGCCGTTTCCTGCTGAAATCCTCCACGTGGCTTCTCCAGGTTGTGATGGACACTGTAAAATCTGCATTTGAAAGTTCCAGATTGTCTCTGATCTTCACACAGATCTGTCTTTTCAAGTAATTGATGTATATTATGTAAAATGCTTCCTTTCAAAGCCAGACTACCTGAAGTATTGGGTTATTATAGTAATTTAAATCAATGAAAATCTTAACAAAGGTTTATGAAGGGTTATGAAAAGAATAAAAGTTATTTCTTTTGACTGTGTAGATTCATAGTTTATTGCTCGATTTAAGAAGATAGGTGCTCATCATTTTGTGATATTACCTATGACTTTCAATAGTATTTGAGGGCAGTGATAGCATCTTGAAATGCAAAATAATAAATTAAATATCTGAGCATAGATGGTGAAGCCATGAATATTGCTTTAAAAGTATAGACTTCAGGAGACAGATGATAAGGGCTCCTATGGGTGTTTTCTTTAGGAAACTTAGCCACATTGACAAAAGCTATCACACATTGAGGATATCTCAAAGACCGGCAAATTATAAATTTCTACACCACTTAACTCATTAGTCAATTTCAATTAGGGTAGATTTGAAGAATTATTGAATAATATTGAAATATTACCCAAATGCTAAATATGTTAGCATTTATCATCTAAATATATAGATCTCATCACTTAGTAATGTCTTATGATGCCCTTGCATTGAGAGAGTTCAACTCAAGATTGACTGATCCTGGTAAATTAATAGCTATGAAATACATTCCTTATCATATACTTAACATAAAAAAAGGACAAAGTAGGTGGGAATCAGGCTCTGTGTCTTACTTCAAATAAATGCCCAAAATTTGGGAGATCACTGGTTGTCCTCTAGATTGACTATGGTCATGTCAAAGTCAAAAAGAGAGAAATAGTTGGATGTTGGGGTAGGAGTCTTTCATTGTTCAGTTTAGGTCCAGCAATAGACGACAGAATTTCTATCCACATTCCATGAACTGGAATTCAATCACTTGTAGGAAGCCAGAAAATGTTATATCTGTGCCCAGGAGTTAAAGGGCATGGTACTTGGTGTACACAGAGCTCTGCAGTTCCACCAGTGTGTGTGCAGTGCTAACAGCTAGCTACACATATCATTCTGTCAGTTCACCACTCTACCTTTGATGCCAAGTTTCTGAAAATATCAGGGCCATCAGCAAAAAAAAAAAAAAACAACCCCCCCCAAAAAAACATGCTGTTCTTCAGACCCCACAGTGCAGGACTTACTAAGAGAGAAACCAAAGTGTTGGTAACTCTCCCAGAAGTACTGACTTCTCCTGGCTTCCAAAGGATGACATTTTTTGATCCTTTCCCCACTCACTGTCTACCGGGTATTTGTTTCAAATATTGTTTCTAATCGTTTATCTTGTTCCTCATCTTTTCTCAAACCTATAAAGGATTAAACTGTTATCTTATTCCTTCCATGTTCCTCCCCACATTGCACACCTAGAGCAGACCTTTCTGTGGACTCCGAATATAGACAGCTTCTAAGATTTCCCAGTCTCATTTCTAGAATAACAAATAAACTGAACCTAACAATCAAGCTACATTTCACTTCTACTAAAATTCCTTCCATTCATTGATGAAAAGATCATCTTTCTAGGTGCATACTTCCAGGAATGAGAGAGAGGGAGAGAAAGAGAGAGAGCGAGAGCCCTTCTCTTTAAAAGCATCCCTATTTTGTCAGCGGGTTCTTTCTTCTCTTCTTGTAGACTCTCTACAGAATGTGACACTTCCGTTACCTGCACTCATCCAAGCTACCATCATGTTTTTCACTATGGCTGTTGTTCTTTCCCAGCTTTTCTTCAGCCCCTCTAAGTCTGTGATTGTCTGATGTCTTCTTGATCATGCTTTTCAAAACTTGCCATTGTATTCGAGAATGCAGCTACCCCTTCATTTTCACATGCTCAGTATTTCTTGCTTGCTTTTCTCCCTTTGCCCTGCCATAAAGCATTCATATACATTTTCATTCATATAATCTATTGGTTTATCTTGTTTCTTGTCTATTCTTCCAAGTGTTTTGTCTGTTTGTTTGTTTTGCTGGCTTTTTAAAAATTTTGTTGCATATACTTACAGTCTGTAAGAATTCCTGGCATATGATGTAAACACATAAATATTTGTCGAAAGTGAATCAATCGCTTTCCCCAGCTAGCTCAACACTAGCTTGGAAAAAAATGAAGAATAGCCTATGGATAAATTAAGATATTTCTAGGATAAAATCATTCTGTCAAAAGACTGAAAGCACTAATATGTCTTGTAAGCAAGGAGTGTGGCAGAAAGTATTAGTAATCAATAATAACACAATGCCTGGACAGTTCTAGAAAAGGCTTGCCAGTCTACCATCATAGCTCCAAAGTAGACTTGGCTTCTCCAACAAAACCATAGGAAACAGTTTGTATGGATTTAGTGAGAGAGTAGAGAGGACGGCTTCATGAGTTCATGTCATTGAAACCTAGATATGTGAAAGCTATATGGCCAACTGGACCTTAATTAAAGTAAGGGATACTCCATCAAGTCCATGATCAGAGAAGAGATATCATATACCAAAATAAGGGGAGTTGGCATCTGAAAGAAACAACAGAGGAACAAACTGTGAATTCAAGAGTGATTTTGGCAGTGTTCTAGAGACTGAGGGAGGATCATGAGTTCAAGGTCAGCCTAAACTACATAGTGAGACCATATCTTAAAAACAAAACCATCAAACACACACACACACATACACACACACACACACACACACACATTATTTAGTACAAAATTGATAACAAATTAAGGTACTAAATTCTAAAGCATCTGAGGTCACATGGTTGTAGGCATACAGGTTGTCATTCATTCAGACAAGGACGCTAATATGCAATCTGAGCTAAAAAGAAATTCACGTGTATTGTCAGGGCTTGGAAACTGGGGAGGCTCATGTTGGTGAGCCAGTACGTAGAGCACTTTCCAAGTGGTAAAGGATAACCACAAAGTTAGAACAGCTCATGGCTTTTGTGCAAGTCAGACCACAACTTGGAACTCATCCTAAGAAAAAGAATAACTGAGCTAAAGAAAGCAACATCTCTAAAATGCGTGTCATGCTAGCGATCTGCCAAGATTCACCTAGAAGCTCATCAGCAGATGTCATGCTACCATGAAAATGAGGCCTTGCAAGACTATCTAAATAGTGGTTTTCAAACTGTTTCAATAATAAGCCAGAGAGGAAGTAATTTAGGCCATGAGAGACATCAGATGATAAATAAATGAATGGGCAGAGGGTTATATTGTTCTCCCAGGGCTGGGGCATCAGATACCATTGACTGAACAACTTCAACAGTATTCTCTTACAGTTATGGAGGTCAGAGTCCAACTTCAAAGTCTCCTTTGAGGCATCTCATCTCAGATTGCAATGGCTACCTTCTTGGGTCCCACCCTTATGAGTTGGCTCCACTTTTGTAACCTCCATGAAGTCTCTAGTGTTAAATGTCGTCACTGTGAAGGTCAGTATTTCAAATGGGAATGTGAAGAACATAACCAATTCACAATGGCTGCGTTTTAATGAAGGCTTACATTAAAGATCAGTCTAAGGAATGAATTTAGTTCATGGGCTATCATTTGCTGGTCATTGATCCATAAGCATGCAGCTTGTATTAAAGAGTAGTGTTTATTTTTAAAGTTCTGGAGGAAATGATGTACACCAAGACTACAGCCATAATCACACATGTGATGTGTACATCGACATCTGGTCTGGTGATGTGTCTTTGGTCCATATGTTTAGGATTAATATTTCTACAAGAATGATAGGGGGAAATGGAGAGAAAAGGAGATGCAAGGAAGCAGTTATTGTGCGCTGTTCCCAAGCCAGGTATAGTGCTGGAAACTCTGTCCCCCCTTCATTAAGGTATTGGGGCCTGCTGCTTCACAGAATGAGCATATGACCAAATCGGACTCTTTGAATGTGTCTGCCCATGGGGACTGACTGAGAAGCTAATGATAATGGCACTGGGACCTATCTCTTCTGCATGTATTGGCTTTTTGGGAACCTATTCTATATGGATGCACACCTTCTTAAACCGGGATGGTGTGGGGAGGGCCTTGGGCTTCCCACAGGGCAGGGTATCCTCCTCCCTCTTAAGGAAGCAGGGGGAGGGAGTTGGGGTAGTGGGGGAGTGGGAGGGCCTGGGACAAGGAGAGGAAGTGTAAATTTTTCTTTTAACAATAAAGAAAAAAAAGAAACCATGCTGAGTACCTTCCCACCAGTTACAGCCCCTGTGAGATCCTCTGTTATCATGGGATTGTTGACATCTACAATGACCTACCCTTACAGAGCTTCATCTCTCTAAGGATGGGCAAGCTTTAAAGCAAAAGATTGTATTCCCCTGCAAGCAGTCTACACAGGTGCAGATGAAGTCAGCACCCAGGCAGCTACACACACTGGAGGAAGTTGACCGAAGTCTGTGTGAGAACTGTGACTCAAAGTTATTTCAAGCCAGGGCATTGTTTATGACTCGACTTCATTGTCAGCTCAGGGTTGAAGCAAAGTCTGGTCCCCAAGGAGCCAGCCAGGTGGGCCTACCTGGGAAATGCTTTTCACAGTAAATTTCAAGGCTGGCATAGCCAGGACAACCACATCTAGCTGAACAAGCTACAAAGAGTCCCATTTACTAGGCTGCAGCGGAGGAGGGTCCTCAACAGTATTTACACATTCATTGCTAGCTAGTGAGGTGCTGCATGTCTGGGTGCAAAGTATAAATAGACTGAAAAATATTTGCTTATTATTTTAGGAAATGTCGAGCTGGTGCAAATGCCGGATTTAATGGCCCCAGAGACTGAGGGGCTCTTCATGCGCTCACCTGCCCGAATGTGGGGAACATTACTGTTGACCACCTTTTCTACTATGCCCAGAAGGGAGTTCAGACTCGGAGTGGAAAGTCCAGACTCTCACTACAGGAAGCCCATTGTGCTTGAAGAAATTTAGCTCTTGGATTCTGAGCTGAGAGGTGCGATTAATACCAAGTCTAACAGCTAAGAGATTTTTATAACTGAAATCTCTTCAGTGCTAAACCCTGAAGAGTTCACAGTCATGTCCTCATTCAGTGAGTGCTCAAGGGTGTAGAAACTACGGATCACTAGAAAAATTGTGAACCAGAAGCTCTATTGACTACAACTCGTGGTGGGATCCTGGAGAGACATTACAAGGTACACCTGAAAGGGCTAGGATTAACTAGAGAGTGTGAGAATCTTTGCCATTGAATGTACACTCCCCCATCTGTGCTCACTGGGGTCTTAGATGGGATTTTTGTTGCTATGAGTAAATACCATGACCAAAGCAATTTGGAGAGGAAGGGATTTTTTCTGCATATGCTTCCACCTCAAAGGAAATCAGGATAGGAACTCAAGCAGGGCAGGAACCTGGAGACAGGACCTGATGTGGAGGCCATGGGGAGGTGCTGCTTACTGCTTGCTTCCCCATGGTTCCCCTCAGTCTGTTTTCTTTTCTTTTCTTTTTTTTGTTTTTGTTTTTGTTTTTCGAGACAGGGTTTCTCT
>JAQHUG010000272.1:2046244-2063394 GCA_028555095.1 Dicrostonyx torquatus | reverse complement strand
CTGAGTAAATTGGAAGCATGGAGACCAGGGCAGAGGGTCGAAGAGGGGAAAAGAGGAACAGAGGGGAGCAGAGAAAAATGTATATCTCAAGAAAAGCAACAAAGAGAAGATATGAATCTGTGAATCCCTTCTAAGCTAATGTGGTTTGGTGGTCCAAAACCCCCTGAAAGGTCTCTGCAAACCTCAAAATTACTACGCCCAAAAAAAAAAAAAAACAAGAAACATTTTGGAGAGAACTACACCCAATTTCCCAAATAATATTTATAATTGTTTGTTTCCATTTAAATGGAGATATGCTATAAAGATGACTACTTTGCATTGATATGAACCTTGGTTTATTGATATGAATTTAAGATCAATTTTGATGCATTCATATTAATGGTCTTGATTAAGGTTTGTTTGTGCAGCTCATTTAAAAAATGTAGTATATAATTAAGAAATATAGTCATCTATAATATGCTTGTATTCCTGTTAATTAGGTTTTCTAGATGTACAGAGATATATTCCTGACGGATAGGCATTCTTCAAACCTTTTAAAGACTTATGGAATATGGTATTTAAAATGTTTTAACAGCTTAGGACTTTTTATGACAATGAGACACATCTGCTCCTGGCAACAGCAGTCTATTTTAAGAGGATGATGGGCATCGAAGAAGCTCCTTATGGAGTTTGTTAGCCATTTGGATGAGAAACTGCACTTACTTGGACTGCTTGATGGTATGATGTGTAAACTGTACATGCAGGACCCACAGCAAAATGACTGCTAAGGTTGCCTAAAGATGGTGAGACAGTCCTGATTCATGAAAGAGTCTGCCAAGACATTCTGTAGGACACATCAGAAAGTGACCGGCAAACTGCCAATACAGGCAAAACTGTCTTTGAAATTTTCTGCTTCATAGAAAAGCCTGCCAGATACTATTGGCCTGTAGGCTAAAGATGGATGCCCCAATATTACAAAAGAATGTTTGTTGACTGTCCAGGCAGATTGCTTACAATGCATATCATCTTTATTTAGGTAAAATTATATCCTTCTGGAATCTTTGATGAAGTTGAAGAAAGATAGCTTTAATTATAAAAGAAACATTAGATATTAAACTTTAGAGTCACAAAGATAGATGATAGAATATTTTTCTTAATTTCCCAAATGTAGATGAATTAAATATTATAACTATAATTCTTGCTTGATACCTGCTTTGCTATATGTGATTTTACTATACTAAAATTAAAATTCTCATTTTCATTTATACAGAAAAGAGGAGGTGATGTGGGATTCCCCACTGCATGCTATGAATATGTTTTATCACCATTGGTTAATAAAGAAACTGCTTTGGGACTATAGACAGGGCAGAATAGAGCAAGGTGGGAATTCCAAACAGAGATGTAGAGAAAAAATAGGCAGAGTCAGAGAGATGCCATGTAGTTGCCAGAAGAGGAAAACATTCATGTGCTGGTCCCGGTAAACCATGAGCCTCATGGTAAAATAGGAAATAAAGGAAATGGGTCAATTTAAGATGTAAGAACTAGCTAGAAATATTTTTAACCTATTGGCCAAACAGTTTTGCAACTGATATAGTTTCTGTGTGGCTATTTTGGGTTTAGGTGGCCGGGAATGAACAAGTAGCTTCTGGCAACAGATGTGATGAGATTTTAGTGAAGTCTTGGAAACATCTGCTAGCTGAATTGCCCACCCTAGAGTTGTACATTCGAGATGTACATTCTATAGGTTCTGGTAGATCTGCCTCTGCCTCAGGAGAAGTTGAGTGTTTGATAATCCTGCTCCACAGGTCTTACTTGTAGCCTCCTATAAGGAAAGCACAGTGGTTGATATTCCTTCAAAGCATGTTATGTATGATCAACAAGCCTCTGTCTCTATCAACTTCTACCTAGGTTGAGTGTCATGGAAGGAGGAAATTATGTAGCCTGCCCCATGATTTAGACACTGACTCCAGAAGCTCAGGTCGTATGTTCATTTTGTGTGAGGGGTCAATTTTTTAATTTAGGAATTAAAAATTATTGTTCTCTTGCTTATAAAAGTTAAGCCAAAGTACTTCCCATTGCCACCAGAACACAGGTGGCACTATTGCCTTTCAGTTCTTGTCTTCTTGGTCTTTTGTAGCTAGTTTTTCTACCACAATGTGCTCTGACTTTCTATGAATCTGATGGTCTGATATATATCATGGAGAAGCATGATCAGGATAGATACTTTATTATATACAATGTTCATGATGACTTGATTTCCACATAGCAAATTGGTTAGCCCACCATAGTCATTGTCCTATACTGCTCAATACCCCACCTCATTGTCTTTCTTAAGTCTAACTTTTCTATTGTCCTATACTGCTCAATACCCCACCTCATTGTCTTTCTTAAGTCTAACTTTTCTATGAAATCAGTTCATCATTTTTCTTGCTATAGTAAGTATTCTGAATCCAAATATGAATCACCTTCTCTAACCGAGTGAATGCCTTCCATACACATCATCATTATATTCATGGAGGGGAATTTGAGACAAATGATGTTTTATTATTTATTACTATTTCAAAACGGAGACAGTACTTTGTTTTTTTACAGTGTATATCAATTTAATGGGATTTACAGGCTTCTGCAATTAATAGACTATTACCCAAATTTTCAGGGTATCATAGAATTTCTAATGGCTTTATCCAAAAAAGAAAAGAAAAACTGTGAACTCTACTGAGAATTTTTTCTTTTACTGTACCTCACTCAGCTATACAATTTGTTTTCAAAGAAGCACTATGTGATGCACCCCTAACCTTATGAATGTCACATCATAATTAAGCTATGTTGCATGCTGGAGACAGAAGTTTCCATCATGCCTGGTCTCCAGCTATTCAGTCCCAAAGAAGCACACAGAGCCTTATATTAATTATAAAGTCTTTGTCCTATTTGCACAGTCTTATTATTAACTAGCTCTTACAACTTAAATTAACCCATAATTCATGTCTATGTTTAGGCATGTGGCTTGGTACCTTTCTTCAGTGTGGCCTTGTTATCTTGCTTCCTCTGTGTCTAGGTGTTAACTGTATCTCTTCCTTTCCTTTCCCCAGACTCCTGACTATACTTCCTCCCTGTTTACTGGCAAACTAGCATTTTTTAAACCAATAAGAGTGACAAATTTTTACAGTGTACAAGAGTATTATCCCACAGTAACTTGCAATGATATTATTTTGAGTTACCAAGGTAGGCTCTAAATGCAGTGATATATTCTATAAGAAACAGAGAAGGAGAGGTTACAAAAAAAAGGAGAGATGGTAGATGCATACAGACAGAGTCTGAACTGATGAGGCTGCTATTTAGGAAGGCAGAGGGGTAAGCAATAGTAGTCATCAGAAAATGGAATGGGTAATTCAAGTCTCTCCCCCAACACCTTCATGGGAAGTATAACCCTGTTGGCACCTTAATTTCTCATTCTTGCTTCCAGAACTATGAAGAGATGATTGATTGCTATTCTTTTAAACCATTTTGTTTATGGGGCTTCATTATTGCTAGGCCAGTATATTTAAAACTACTCCTTGGACATAATGAAGCTTCATCAATAGTTCTATCCTGATGACAAGAAATCAAATGTATTTAATTATACTTTATGAAACAAATTTTAGTAAGGAAAAATTATATGGCTGCTTTATTCAACACATGTCCATCCATGTGAACTATGGCTGGCCTTGTGGAAAATTCTAAGGATTAGTTCTCCCACTCAGGAATCTTATATTCTAATTTTACCAAACTCTTTGATGAGGAAAAGAGGTGTTTATGAATAAGAAGCTGTATGAAAGGAGGGGCTCATGGTCTTCATATAGTTAGATTTTCTGCAACATTTTCCCTGTTAGATTATGTCTGAAAATAGAAGCAGTTCTATGTCAGAGAATGGCTTTTGCATAAGTATCCAGTCCAGCAAAAGGAACCAAGAAGTAGAAATAAATGATCTTTTTCCACTGTGGAATAGATGTAAACTTTGAAAAACTTAAAGATGAATTCTATGGATAAAATACTTTTCCTAGAATCATTTAGGATGATGAACACACAGTGACAGATCCAAGTCACTGTGACTGAGAAGCTGCTCTGGGAGACAGACACTAAGTTGATATCAAGAAGTCCACAGATAGGTGTAGAAATATATCTAATAAACTTTAGCATCAGCAGCAGAGGCAAAGATACTAGCATCATCAACACAGAAGTGAAGCATAACTGCTGTCTTTGATTTCCTTTACCTTTCTTCTGTGTCTCCACAGGCAAAACTCTGTATCAAATGTCATTCCATCCAAGCCCACTCTCTTCTCCCAAATCTCTTCTAAAATATAAGACACAATGAACATGAATAAAGTATAAAACAACACCTTGGTACGTGACCTGGCATTACTGGTTTGAGATTTGCAGACCAAAGGTTCAACAAGGGCAGACAGATAGTTTTGTGTGCACAGACAGGACGCACACCTCCTACAATGACAACTGAGTGCTTAGATTATAACATGAGGCTCCACTTGACATTAATGTCCTGTGAGATCTCTAGGTACATGTTCAAATAGTAGATGGTGGACATAAACTTATCAGCTGATAGTTTATTGAAATGTATCTTGGATGACAGGAGACGTAGTGTCTTAAAGTTTAACCACAGAAAAAAAGTTCAAAGTAGAAATGACTGTGCATGTTCTTGTGAGAATAAGTGAGGAAAAGGTTTTCACATGTGACAGTGAGGCAAAAAATACAGAAGATTTCACTAAAATATTTTTAACTGCCAGATGAAATGATTTATAGCTTAAACTATACAGGATTTTCCCCACCTAAAACAACTAATTTAAAGTTTATTGCATTGGGATGAAAATCTGTCCCCGTCACACCATCTATGTATTCATTTGTAACTTCTCTGTGGGACACTCTTCATTGCTGGGGTGGAAGGCAGCAATTCTGTGAGCAGCATTAGTCTTCACTGTGTGCTCCTAGGGTGTTGTAAAAGATGCGGGATCGGCTCCCAGCCACATGTCTGCATGGCTATACCCAGAATACACAAATTACACACAAACTGGATTCATTTAAATACTGCCTGGCCCATTATTACTAGCCTTTTCTTGCCTAACTCTCACATCTTATTTCAACCCATTCTTTATAGTCTGTAAGTCACCATGAGGTAGTGGGCTTACCAGGAAGAATCAGCATGTCTGACCCTGGCGGCTTCATGGCGGCTCTGTCCCTGACTCAGTCTTCTTCCCAGCATCCTGTTCTCTTTTCCCCATCTATCTAAGCCCTGCTTTATCAAAAGGCCCAGGCAGCTTTCTTTATTAACTAATGAAAGCACAGAAATACAGGAGAACCCTCCTAAACCACTAGGGTGTCTTATTTTCTTAAACCATGTCTAAAAAGATACCCAGCATAAGGTCAGACATGTGTGGGGCTTGAGACAGTTATCCCTATTGATAATTGTGGTGATTTAAATGAGAATGTCCCACAGAGGCTCATAAGTTTGAGTATTTGGTCCCTAGTTGGAAGAACTGTTTTGGGAGGATTATGAGGTGTGGCCTAGTGGGATGATGTATGTCAGTGAGGGTAAACTGTGAGGTTTCAAAAGCCTGTACCATTCCCAGTTAGATACCCCTGACTTGTGTTTGTGGATCAAGATGTAAAACTATCAGTTACTGCTCCATAGTCATACTCTGTAGTGTCTTGGCTATGGATTCTGTACTGTGTTGGCTATGGATTCGGTACCGTATTGGCTATGGAATCATTCTCTGAAACTTTTAGACCCCAAGAAAGTTTGTTCTAAAAGTTGCTTTGGCCATGTTATCATAGTAAAACGAGAGAAGAATAACTAAGGCAACGATGACGAAGGATGCTGTGTTAGTCACTGTAAGAACAATTCAGTTTTCAGAAATCTTAGCATCTTACAGCAATCCCAACAACAGCTTTCTCTTGTTTCTTCAAAGGCAGTTGATACAAGTAATAAGTATTGTTAATGAACTGTCAAATTTAAACAATAATAACTTGATATTTATTGTGATTTTTTTATAAACCTATTGCTTAAGAAAAACAAATATTTATGTTCGATTAAAAAAAATATTCACCCTTGATTTCATTTTCTGTTCTTAAAACTTAAACTATACTAAACAAAAGCCCAAACTGTCTTTTCAAAATAAGAGTGAGTAGGATTCACAATGTGATTTATCTCTATCCATTGAGAAGTTCAATACATCTTGTCATTTGCAATGGCAGCCACAATATTATGGTAAAACAGCATGAAGTAGATTTTTAGGCAGAGACTCCATTCAAAATTTCAAGTGAAATTTTATAACACACCCCAATAATTCCTACAATCATGAAAGTATTTTGTCACACACCCCTCCCACAATGTTCCATGGCTCAAGTCTGGGATGCTGAGGAGGCAATTATCATGGGCAATTACATTGTATATTTATATACATTGTAGACACATATGACAGTGTATAGAAAAGAGCTTCTGACAGTTGAGGGGACCCTAAAATCATGGTACTTATATGTGCAGGGAAAAAGCTATATATCTTCCTTATGCAAGCATTGCTAGTTTTGAATAGTACATTAGCCATGAACTCTGACTCAGTCCCTGATATAGTTAGACCCTATGCTGTCATAGAATAGTGGTGTAAATACATTATTCTGTCTCTTTTCAAAATGTCCAAACTGAGTGAAAAAGATAAGCTAAGGTTGATTAGAAATATCTCTGACTGTAGAAGAAAGAGATCAGAAGAGATATGGTGTATAAGCAAGAGAAATTGCCATGGTGGAAACTGAAAAGTAGGATATGCAATACTGAGGGGCAAGAAAGAAGAAAAAGAACACTAGGGGAAAACCATAGGTTACAGGGTGTGAGGTCTAGCTCATAAATACTAAGAATTAAAAATTCAGGGCTATGATGATGGCCTGGTGAGTAAAGGGCTTGCCCAGCAAGCATGACAATTCCTGAGTTTGAATCCTTAGAACCTATATGAAGGTGAACAGAGTCGCTCATGCTTGTAATCCCACCTTCTAGTGCTCCTACAGTGAAGTGAAAAGTGGAGACAGGAGAACTCCTAAAGCCCACAAGCCAATTAACCTGGCCTATACAGTAACAAGCAACAAAAATGAGACCCTCGCTCAAACAAGGTGGATTGACACTTCAGTGTCTTTTGACCACCATGTCTACACTGTGGCATCTACACACACACATACACACACACACACACACACACACACACACACACACACACACAGAGAGAGAGAGAGAGAGAGAGAGAAAGAGAGAGACATAGAGAGAGAAACATAATACACACACATACAGAAACACCATATACATACACACGTGTGTGCAAATTAAGATTCAAATTTTTTTTTAAAAAAAAAGGTTTTTAAAAAGGTGTAGTTTAAATTCCTGTTTATCTAAATTGCTTGGAACTTCATGAGCAATGAAGTTAAGCTGAGATGAAGATAACCAGGAGAATCCAAGAAGTCAATTGAAGCAGGGCAGATCAATCAGTCTAAAAACTCACCATCTTATCTGTATCTTAATTAAATGAAAATGAGAGAGTGTGACTTGCGAGGGAGGCATTATTTTATGTTGTTCTTTGATAATGAAGCTTAAGTGACTTAAAATAAATTCACTGTACAGAGCAAAATGGTGGCTGGAAGATAGCTTTAAGTTATGTCTTCATGAGCAAACTAATGGTATAAACACTATTTTCAATCAGAGTCCCAGCCGGAATTAGACAGTTCACACAAAGGAAGAAACTGAAGCCAGGCAAATGAATACTATTTATTGACACCTGAGAAGGTCAAACAAAATACGTGTGTGTGTGTGGGGGGGGTTGGACTTTGTTATGACCTAGCAAGAGGCAGCCTCATGTGAGGACTCAGAGTCAAGGCAGAAGTTATAAAAGTATGACAAGAGAATTCCTGACCCCGGAAAGATAAAGAACAGCGCTCACACACCCCTGCCAAGAGAAGGTGAGGAAGGAAATACTCAAGGCTACCCACTGGCGCTTTCAGGCTCCTAGAAGATGTTCCCTCTGCATAAAAGAAGCACAAAAGGCAAGAGAGCTACAGAAGCAAAACTGGATATGTCAACCTTTATTGCAGAAGTCAGGGTAGACCAGATGGTGAATGGATAAAGAAGAGAAAGGAACAGCCATGGGCATGAGCAGAATTTGCAAAAATATATTAAAGGTCAAAATTATCTGTGCTTAAACCAACTGCATCTTTCACATGGGACAGTATACTTCTTGATGACATCTACAGGTGCTGTCTAGAATGATACATAGGGCTCTGTGTACATTGTGTTACCAGGAAGCAGAGCACCACGGGTCCACCATGCTCACCCATCCATAGCACTTGGCTTCAGTATTCTTCATGACCTTCTGTAGCAATGTATGGTGGGGCAAATTTCCCCCACAGGAAGTGGAAGAAACTGTGCATTAATAGATATAAACCCATTATTAATCCACTTCAAGTAAAGAAGTCAGTTTGAGTTTTAAGTCTCAACAATGTGACTTAGTAGAGTCAGCTCTCTGATTGTGAATAATTTCGCAATTGTAATACAAAGAAATGAAACAAATTACGGTTTCCCTCCAGTTGCATAGTTAGTGAGTTGGGTGCGCATTTATGATGTCTTTAGAATTTTAGAGGACAAATATGCAGATTTCCTTCTCTCTCTCGGTTGTAGCAAACTTTCTCTGCCATGAGCTTGCATCCATGCCCCTTCACTCCTTCATGGTGTCTTCGTTTCCCTTTGAGTGAGTTAAGCTCCCCTTGGTTTGAACTATAAACACACCTTTTTTTTCTAACAATGCAGCTAGAGAACTGTTGGTACTGCAGGACCACTTCTTACATTAGCCTGTATGTGAACCTGATTCAAACACTGAAAATATGTCACCCTCCTTAGTAACCTCTCAATAATTCCCTTTCTATCAATTATGCTCCTGGATAGACATGGGCCTGGGAGATGGAGAGATAATATGACCTGAACAGGATGTAAAGGCAAATCATCTCCTCTAATGATCTAATGATCTTTGTGGCGCAAATTTCCTAGTTAACATCTTCTGTCATGCATAATTAGACATACATATGAACAACACCATACATAACCTGAGAAAAGACCCTCATAGTAGGGAAAAGTTTACATAACCCAAATCTGTCAATCAAAATAGAGACTTGGCCATGCCCCACCTGTAGCCAGCAGCTCCTTCTCTTAAACCAGATAAAAGGATGTCCCAAACATGAGCAATGTCATTGAGCAGTCTGCATCAGAGCTTATTACTCCCTGGGTTCTTTTTATTTGCTCATAAATAAAGCTTCTTGATGCTTTACTTTTCCCATGGGTTTCTTCTGCAGTTCTTTGAACAAGGTACCAAGACCCTAGAAACACCCTAACAGAGACAGCAGGTTACACCTCAGATCTGTGACATTAAATTTTTGGGATTTGCTCCCAAATCATGAAATTCAATTTGAGAGTCTCCTTTGCTCAAACTTCCTTCTCTCCACTTCATCCAAATATTGACTCCTTTTAATTATCTAAGACTGAACACTGGGCTTACTGCCATCATTCAGGAACTCTTGGTAAAGGCTGATGCTGTTACAATCCCAACCGATTCCCTGATACAGCTGTACAGATTGTTTAATAGTCATACATACTGAGCCTCACACCATTCCACATAGAGCAAGAAGGCCCAAGTGTCTCAAAAGTCCTCATATTTAGGGCCTTCAATAAGAAATCACCCCATCATTCAAATAATTCATTGCAAAGATCTCGACTTGAAGAGGCACTAGAGTAGCTGCCTACTACTAGAGTAGCAGATATATGTAGTATCTGCTCACATCTGAACCTGGGTAAGCAGCAGGTAGCATGATTCTTTACTTTCCCATGCATACATTTGCCCACAAAAGAACCCCTGCCTTCTTCCAAAGTGCTGCTCCTACAGAGTTGCAGCTCCGAGCACTGAAGGGCTTGTTTTGCTAATTCAAACTGAACACAAACATCCTGTCCTAGTTTGCTGTAGAGTCCTGTCACAAAGTCGTGACCAAATTCAACTTGGGGGCCAAGGGGTTCATTTTGTCTTACCCATCCACATCATAGTCTGTATCATGGAGAACTGAAATAGGATCAAGGAAGAAGTCAAGGCAGAAACTGAAACAGAGGTCATGAAGGAATGCTGCTTCCTGCCTTGCTCCCCAGGGCTTGTTCATCTGCTTTCTCATACAACCTAGGACCTGCTGCTGAGAGGTGACTGTCCACAGTGACTGAGGCCTACCCCCATGTTCTGGAATATTATTTTAATTAGACAAAGACATGTTACATTTGTTTGTCCTCCAGAATATTACTTTAACTATGTAAAAGTATAGATAGATAGATAGATAGATAGATAGATAGATAGATAGATAGATAGATAGATACATAGATAGATGTGTTGCATCTGTTGCACCTTGCCTGCCTAAGGCACCTGATTGGTCTGATAAAAAGCTGAATGGCCAACAGTTTTGCAGGAGAGGGATAGGAAGGGCTGGTGGACAGAGAGAATAAATAAGAAGACAAGAAATCAAGGTTTGAGAAGAGAAAGAAGAACAAGACAAGAAAGAGGCAATGAGGGACATGCCCAGGGCAAGAAGTCAGGCGGGTGCCAGCCAGAAGACATAGAGGAGTGAAAATAAGATGTACACAACTAAGAAACATAATACGCCATGAGGCAAAAAATAAGTAAAGAGAAACGGGTTAATTTAAATTAAAAGAGCTAGCCAGAAACATGTCTAAGCTAGGTTAGGTTGAGCATTCAAAACTAATAGTCTCTATATCATGATTTGGGAGCTAGTTGGTGGCCCGAAAGAAAAAGCTTGGTACACCCCCACCTCAATTGTTTTTCAAGGAAAACGCCTTATAAACTTGTCTGTAGGTAATTATATGCAAGTAATTCAACATTAAGGTTCTCTTTTCCCAGATGACTCTAGCATGTGTCAAGTGACACAAAGTAAGCCCAGGCACATATACATATATCCAAAGATGGTACCATTAAGGGATTAGGAGAGGCTACAAGATCATAAAAGCAACAGGCATCACAAGGACACAAGGAAACAGGATTTGATTCGCAAGTGGGGTTGAATTCAGAAGGGAAGAATGTGAGACCTGTGTGGAAATGTGTGAATGTGAATAAAGAAGAATGAGTGGTTCATCCTAATTCAAGACATCAACTGAGGTCATATCAACATTTTATCTTATGTATTACAGAAGCTAATATTCACAGGACTGTTTGATAAAGATCTGTTTATGGGGCAGGGGATTTGACTCAGTGGTCGAGTGCTTGTGTAGCAAGAATAAGACCCCGAGTTTCATTCCCAGTTAAAGAAAAAAAATATCTAGTTGTTTCCTTGTCACGTTAAATACTTAGAAGCAAATATTAGCAACTGAAGATCTGGGAGCATAACATTGAAAATAAACAGGAATAATTGTTAGGTTAAACATTGTTAGGAGAAATTGACAATGGAGTCTACATTGTCAATGACTGGACGACTCATATGAGCTTGTGGGTGTTTTTCTTTTCTTTTTTTCTTTCTTTTTCATACTTGTAGATGTGCTATCCATAGATAGCTACAGACTTCTGGCTCCTATTTTGCAAGGCTCATCAGTCCATAGATTTTTCTGTGAGGAAGAGCAGGAAGGTCAAGGAGAGGAAGGGACGGGGACACAGAAAGGTCGAGGGAGAAAGACTCTGGCCTTGGGAGGAGAAAGCTAAGTCACCAGATACTCAGAGAGGATTGTAGACACTGGGTCCTCATTGCTAAGCTGGATGAGGAACACTCTCTGTCCTACAGGAATTTAGATAACAAAGGAGTAAATAGGAGGTTTTCGTGGAGAAAGTGTGACCTAATTTTCGTAGTGGGATTATGGAGGATTTGGATAATTAGAAAGCAAGTTGGAAGATTTTTCAGCTGAGAGGCAAAAGCCAGTCTAAAAGACGGAAAGGCTGTGGGGGAAATCAACTGTGTGTGAAGACTGCAAGGGTACTTGCAAATGGAGCAGGACAGTGACAGTTTCCTGTGACTAGCTTGCTGGTAACTGGAATTGTTTTCTTAAAGGGATCTAGCCACTTAATTCATTTATCCCCAGTTAGTGGGACTCCCCTGGGAAATGCAACTTAGTCTTCAGTTCCCAATGATTATTTCCATTGGGTAGATGCAAGAATAAATAAGTGATCATTGTCTTTTTCAAGACAAGCATTGAACGCCTGTCTTCTTTCCCAGATGAGCTTGAAGAGGGTACTAGTCATGTGTTCAGACTGACGTGATACCCACATTCTCCTACTAAAGCCCTTCCCATGGAGCCAGCCCTGTTCTTCCTTTCTGTTAGTTTTGTGACTTAGAATTGCCATCAGTAAAAAGTTCAAATCATCCACAGTGTAATATGACTAAGATATAGGCAAGATGATGCCGATTTCAATAATCAAAAAGCATCAATTAAAAAATTGTGCTGTAGTTTACAGATGGTATAGAACAGGGTAGAAGAACACATATCCTTGAAGTCAGCATTCAGAGGTGGGGGCCTTGGATTCAGTCCTGGAAAAAGAGAAAACCAAAGAAATGACATAGGAACTTGTGACGTGAAAGATATTTCCAAGAAGAAAAGAATGGTAAATCAGGAACATACTGAGTTTCTCTGTGCCAAGTTTAAATCCTGACAACATCTTCCATGTGATTGGTCCCTTGAACAGGGAAACCCTTCTGTAGACATATTTGTGTTTGAGTTCATTCAATTAAAACAAGAAATACAACACATAGTGCAGAAAAAAGTTCCTTCTGAGGTGTGACAGAGGAAGAACTCTGACATTTCCATTTGCAAAACAGATCAGGAAGCTAAGAAAATCTCTTCCCTTCATGCCAGGGTTTCTAACTGAAACAAACCTCTAATAGGGTGTTCCACACCCTGCGTACAGTTCCTACTATTTTAAGGGTTGTGGAAATTTATTCTTCTGTGGTTAAATATCATTCTCAATGAAAGGTGTCTATGATTTTAATTTTACTCTCATTCCTGGACTATGGACTAGGCTATAAAACAACAATGGAAACTTTGTTGAAGTTTTATTTTGTTGTAATTTGTACTTCCACCCTTTAAGAAAGGCAGTGTTCATTTTATTTTAGCGTTCATTTGATACAGGTAGTAACTACATACAACCCAGGTCTGCACACATCATCTGTATGTGTTTAGGATTCTTAACTGTTATCGGAGATGGTGTCTTAACATGTTTGAAATCCTTATGAAAAGAAGCATTATCAGTTTTTGGAAAAAAATATATAAATATCCATTAATGAATTTTTCTTCGTGACTAGTAGTAATTTCTATTAGCAGTCATAAAAACAGCTATTAAACTGTTGTGATGTTATACACAGTCACATACTTCTCAGCGCTTTGTTTTTAGGTCAAGAGAAAACAAAATGCTAGTCTTCTTGAGAATAATGACAATAATTTTATCCAAGATTTCCGGGTTCTATCCCCCCCCACAACCTAGTTTCAGGGCCCATTAACATAAATTCATACTGCTTAAATCATGTGATTCCCCAGTTCCCTGCAGAACACACATGTTTCTTTAGATCTTAGGAACTGCGTTCAGGTCTACATGGCTTACTTATGTCAATGTTTTCTCGAGCC
This sequence comes from Dicrostonyx torquatus, assembly GCA_028555095.1. Classification (NCBI taxonomy): domain Eukaryota; kingdom Metazoa; phylum Chordata; class Mammalia; order Rodentia; family Cricetidae; genus Dicrostonyx; species Dicrostonyx torquatus. The sequence continues at coordinate 2,049,746 of JAQHUG010000272.1, read as the reverse complement.
ATTTGTCAGTTATATGAAAAAGGTCCCGAGACCCTCCTAAACAACAAGAAATGCTGGACAACAAATTCGGCCCAGGGGACTTGTCTCTAAAGCTCAGGCTCATTGCGCTTTCTGTTTAGCTAGCCGTTTCCTCGTGGACCTTGATGTTTTCCTTGGCCAGAGGTAGCTACTAGGACAGGAGGGTGGTTGTATTCATGAAGCCAGCTATAGGAAAGAATTTCCTTGCTTATTTTTTTCTTCTGTGTATGTGTGTTTTGCGTGTGTGCGTGCGTGTGTGCATGTGTGTGTGTGTGTGTGTTGTGTGTGTGTGTGTGTGTATTTATTCAAGAGCTTGGGTGCAAGAACCTTCTTATTTATTTGTGAGCTATTTGAAAATAAGTCTGTCCATGATTTGTAAAATATTTAGTTGATTTTCACATGGTAGAAATGTCAAATAAATATATTTTAAACTAGTAACAGTTCTTACTTTGTGAAATTTGTGCTATTCTGGTTATTTTCATCTACCATCATCTTTAAAAAATAATAATGGAGATGATCCTTTTTTTATTATTAAAAAGTGAAAATAAAAGGTGTTTGAAGGAGAAGCTAGCTAAAACTACACAATTGCTCCAATCAACTTTCATTTACCGAAAGAACTCAGGAGGTGGCCTCAGTCATAACAGAGGCTGGTCTGTTTTCACAGCCATGTCATTTCTAGGTCCTCTAAGCAGTCTTAGCAGAGTGTAAATTAGCGCTGTGTTGAGAGTGTGGCTTCAGTAGAAGCAGCTCAGTAACTTCTGGCCTCTGAAATCACAGTCTCTTCCTCTGACTCGCACTGTCTCTTAAACTACATTTAACTTAATTATCTCCATAGAAAAGAAAATAATTGTCATAAAAGGGAAAGCTCCTCTTTTTCTGCTGATAGCTGATTCATTTTATTCACCTCCCATTCAAGAAAAATTCAGCGTTTGGAATAATCTCATATATTAAATCATCTGCCATGATTGGCCGGTTTGTAAGCATTTCTGCAGAAAGTGCTCTGTTTTTTCTATAATGGGCGTAGTTCTTATCAAGCTTCTCCTTCTTCTTTTTCTCCTCCTCCTCCTCCTCTCCTCCCTCCTCCTCCTCCTCATTCTCTTCCATCTTCTTCTCCTTCTGCTTTTTAAAAAACAGTCAGTCAGAACTACTTCAAGTGTCTTTTGTATGCCACAAGGATAAACTGGCAGGTGTTTCCAAAGGCTGAAGTCACTGTTCAGCAATCCTGCAGTATCCTTGTTTATCCTAGTACTTTTGAATAATCCTTGAGATAGTGAAGAAGCTATTAATTGCATTTAAACACAGTGAGCAGGAGTGACATTCAAATATGCAAGTCACTTTAAAAGAATCACAAGGCAGAAAGTGACCTTGGTTGGCTTGCTCTGAGACTGAGTCAGAATTTAAACTCTGCCAGAACAATTTAACCTCATTCTTCAGATCTCAAGAAAATAAAATGAGTTCGTTTCCCGAGAACCCAACTCAAATGTGTCATACTTGCACCAGACAGCCAAGCTGTCCAAATTAAAGTTTAATACTTCAAGTCACAATCTCATTTCATTATCTCAACATCAAATGCAGCATCCTGAGAAACCAAGGCTATGGATTGGCTGTGCTGGTGGTCCCTCCTCTGAGTTTATATTTCTTTTTTTCTCAGAGGCCAAGCTAACACAGTAGCCACATTTTTCCACCTTGACGTAGTAGCAGAAACTGGACGCTGGCAGACATATGGACAGGAAGGTTGTTTGGAAGTCATTCAAGTGAATTAGCAAATCATGGCATCGGTTATTCATATTCAGAGACCTTTAGTACTTGAGAGGCAGTCATATGATCATAACAGCGCAGATGAAGGATTCGCATGTTTCACAGAAAAGCACTGACTAACACTAAGACTCCTGATAAAACACTGAGTTGAGGTTTGTAAGAACAGTACTTGACATGTTACATTAACGAAGCAGTTGCTGAACTCAACTATTTTCCCAAGAAAACGAATATTGAGACTGATTCAAGGACACATGCTGATTCCTCAGCATCATCGGGCTCTTAAACCATCACACTCAGAACCTCTCAGTAATCATAAAAGCTCAATGTGTATCAAAGAAGACATAAAAAATGCCACTCATCATTAGAAAGTAAAAAAAAAAAAACTTACTGAGATAGACACTACAATGAGCTAGTGAAGGAGGAGTATCAGGGGTTCCCACTCATCCCTACCAGGAATGCAAAATACTATAACCATTTTGGAAATTTCTTACCAAACATATTCTTACCGAGTAATCTAGCAATCTCTCTCCTAGGTATTTATCCGAACAGGTAGAAGCTTAAATCCACGCAAAACCTTCACATGATGTGTGTTCACGTTTTCTTCATTATTGTTGGAAGTCGGAAATCATCAAGGTGACCCTTGAGAACATCAATGGAGAAAGCATGGTATGTGCATATAAGACAATATTTTTCTTTCCGTGTTAAAAATAAGTCATGAAGTGAATTGAAGAGACTGACACTGTAAAAGTCATCAGCCTGAAAAATAAAGGGTTATATGATACCTAAATCCCAAGAGTCTGGAATACAGCCATTAAGATATGGTGGGTAGGCAGAGTTCCATGGGAAGGCAGCATGAATCATTGGATCACAGGAGACTGTGGGAGCAGGGGAAATGTTCTGTGCCACGCTGCCATGAGAGGATGGCATCAACCACACACATGTTAAAGCCCAGAGAATTGTACAAAACCAATGCCCAATCTTACTAGCAGATAAGGAGGATAGTGGTTTGCACAAGTTTTGGGGAATATGGTATCTTCTGTTAAATGTTTCAATATAGCTAGAGCTGTTCTAGAAAGAGTACATTATTAACCTTTAAGTAAAAAAATAATTGAAAGAAAAGATCTAAAACAAAACAAAAACTATGATACATTGGCCATGTATCTGAACCAACTTTCTATAAAACAAGTATTATTTGCTGATGTCTTTTCAACAAAGTCTGCATTCCTCTAGGAGTTTTGAGGATAAGATTCCTCCATTGAAGCCACTGGTACATACTATAGCCTCTTCATAGAAGCTCCAATTATTCAATATATAAATGCCTCAAACCTTAGCTAATACCTCAGTACTATATGAAATTTCATGTTTTTACATGTGAGGTGAAAATAAAGAAATAAATCATAAGTAAATAAACCAAAGAAAAACATATTAACCACAAAGAATGTTGGTATTTAATTGAAACACCAGCAGTATTCTCAAATGACCCAGTATTAGCCATGAAATGTACACACACACACACACACACACACACACACACACACACACACACGGCCACCGAAAAGAGCTCAGCTATTTTTGTTGTGATTACATCTTCATAGATGATACAACACTAAGGTAATGAAAATTCTGTGGGGTTGGTAAATTGCTAATAGCATTTGGATGTTTATGTTTTCCAATGCTTAAGAGATAAATCTTAATTTTCTGAGAAATCACTATGCTAATATCCAAA
>JAQHUG010000272.1:1987775-2045283 GCA_028555095.1 Dicrostonyx torquatus | reverse complement strand
AAGGAGAGAAGAAGGGAGGGGAGTAGAGAAAAATGTATACCTCAATTAAGTCAATAAAAAAGAGGCAAATCCTATCTTTGATTCTAATATATTTTTATAGAAGCAAGGAAAGGTACAAAGTGACATGAACTTGATTGATGCAGGTCACTCACCCAACATGCCTGCACATGAGATTCAGAGGTGAGACTATGTGGAGAGCATGAGTGTACTATTGAGTTAAAGTGCCTACCTTCTACTGTGATGAAAATCAGACTTTAGAAGCATGTTGAGAAGTGAAGTCAGCAAGATGAGCAAGTAGGACCTTATCCTTTCTTCCACCTCAAAGAGCCATGAAGGAAAGTCACCCTGGATAGAGTCAGGAGTCTTACAGGAAAAGGAAACACAAGAATAATTGTGGCCACTGGGAAAGAAAACCAACTTGATTTTGTATGTGACATCATGCCATTGGCCAATATTGTTTCACCATGATCCCTTAAAAGTGCAAGGTGAATAGGGTGAGCATATTGCCTTCTGGAGTTTTGGGGGAACTGACCAAGTGATGAGCTCCAGCTTCAATTCACTCAGATCAACAAAAAGAACAGTAGAGCTGAGGCAGTGTGACAACCAGCAGGACGAAAGCAGAGAGGTGCATTCTATCAGTGGTGACAACAGTCGCTGCGGTGCCCAGCATGGTAAAAATAGAGAAGCAAATCATAAAGAAAAAATATAAAAGTATAATGATGACCCATTCTGCCCAAAACTATGATATATCGCTCCACCCGGGATCTAAGAAACTCTGTATCTGCATCAAGTTTTCCCACCATGAGCCTTTCCCACCCTGACCTTCCTAGTCATGGACCCAGTGGCTGACTGCACTGAGGATGCTAACAGCTTCAGCTGCTGGAGAAATGAACAGTCAGCAAAGTCACAAAGGACTCCGTGCTGCTTTCACCACCAAAAAGACTGGCTGATACACACATCTGTAGTCTCAACGTAACTAAGCCACCACTGCAAACCACCCCCAGCACCCCAACACTACCTAAGATCCTGCATTTAGAGGTAGGTAAACTTATACCCATTGTTATACCTGAAACACAACTTATTCCTGAAACTGTGTGAGCAAACATAGCTATCTTTGCCCTTCATTTGCCACCTCATACAGAGTCAGTCCTATCCCTGCCACTGGATCTCAGCTAGCTCCTGTCACCAATAGCTGGATGCTGCCAGTCCCCCCTGCAGCAGGTGCTCCAACATTCCATGCCAGCTACCACTTCTATACCTGATAGAATTATACAAAAAACTGCAGCTGGTCCATATCACCATGCATGTGCCTACAGCCATCTTGCAGGTGAGTAAGTGCCTAGTACCAACTCTGGTCCCCACTTATACCTTCCTATTTCATTGGAGGAAACTGGAGAGTACCGCAAGCCTTCCCTTCAACATCTGCCGTGCCATGGACTCTAAATGCCCCCAGCCAGTGAGACACTGTCTTCTTGGACCTGGAGCTGAGGTAAAGGACTCTCCAGACTCAAGCCATAAGATCTGGAGGAAGAAACTGTGTCTTGAAATCCACCAACACCTTCACAGGGATAGAGTGATGACAAAAACTGCCAGAGAAACAAGACAATATCAAGGGGCATAATAAAAATTGGGTAACCAAGCCCATAGTAGCCATGAATTGATGGACAGAGAAATACAAAAAAAAATTGCTCTAAACATCTACAAGGCAAACTCAAGTAAGTAAATAACAATCTCTCTCTCTCTCTCTCTCTCTCTCTCACTCTCTCTCTCTCTCTCTCTTTCTCTCTTTCTCTCGCTCATGTACACACACACACACACATGCACACAAACACACACACAAATAGTACAAAGGCAAAATGAAAAGCTCTACAAGAAGGCATAAAAGATGAAAAAGAAAGAAAAGAAATTTTGAAACTGTAGAGTGCAATGACTTAAACAGAAAATGCAACAGAAACTTTTCTAAGCAAACTTAGCAGAAAGACTTGAAGTCAGATCATTCACATCATTTTTTAGTGTGGACAGGCTTAACATGTATTTACAGCACAGCACTCCACACTCATCAAAGGAATACATTTTATAAGCCAGTGAGAACACAGGGATTTGCATTACTGGTGCATTCCTTTTCGGCATTTATTTATTTACAAAGATGCAGTCATACTCTGTGGCCAGACATGGCCCTGTAGGCTGAAGTATGTGATTCTGAATTTGGATTCTTATATTCTAGTTCTTGAGGTTTTCTACTGTAGTATTTTGGGTTGGAATGAGTTAATATTTTTCTGTCTTCACAAAAGATACTTGTTTGATGATGGGATCAAATCCAGGGCCTTGAGCATACTAGACAGATGTTGTAACATGAAGCTATGTTCCCAGTCCTGGGTTACTGAGACCAAAACTTGTAGGTAGATCAAGCGGGCCTTGAACTTGCAGTCCTTCTGCCTCAACCTCCAAAGTGCTTGTATTACAGGCCTGCAGAACCACTTGCAGAAAAAAATAAGACCTTTTCTTAAAGATATCTTCAGCCTCTACCCTTTGAGAAAATCCATTGAGAGTATTCTATCAATGCCTGGAAATGAAAGGAAGGTAAAAAGGAGGATTGAGAGAGTCAAAATGAAAATGGGTAAAGGTCCTTTAAATTTCAGAAAAGATGTATATGAGTTACTTTCTTATAAAAAAAATCCACCATCTATTACATTAGCATTTAATTTATTTCCTAGGTGCTGCTCTTCTTTGGGCATTACATGAGGCAACAGGGTTAAGGAGGAAGCAAACCATGGCCAATGTTCTCATAGACTACACTCTCACAGAGAGCAGTGGTTACAATCACATAAAACCATGAAGTTATGGATAGAAATTGCCAGTTGTTCTGGCAAAGAAACATATCCTTGAAGGCACTGACCAGGAAAACTGTCCTACAGAAATGACATTTGAACTAAGCTTCAAGGATGAAAAAAGATGGAAGAGGATGCAAGCGAAGGAAATAGCAAATACAAGGGCCTTGGGAGGACTCAGAATAAATACTAGTGACAGAAAAAAGGTATATTTACCTGAAATATTGAATGAACAGATCAAGGGGCCTCTTCTCTGACAGATCTCTTCACTGAGCATGACCAGCCGATATGGAATAGAAACAAAGGCAGAAGCATCTCTTTCAACTTTTGTAAGATCATTATCCTTCTCTCTCTTGTTACCTGAGAGGTAGTGAGCATCTGCACCAATACTTCCCTTATTGACTTACATTTTACAAAAATGAGAAGATTTTTCAGAAGCTTGTCAAATTCTAGAGGTGTACGCTGATCACTACCAAAAAGAAAATTCATAAAATCATCTACTTCCTCCAAACACAGAGGTACTAAACACAGAATTTTCACTTAAAAAATTTGTTAAAGAAAATTTAGAACACAGGGGATCCATCCATAGCTCAGTGGGTAATGAGCATGTTGTATGAACATAAGGATCTGAGGTCAATCCCCAGAACCACTTAAATAAAACAGACTAGTTGGTATATGCTTGTAATCCCATTGCTGCATAAACAGAGAAAGGCTCTTCAGTGGAGCTTGCTGGCTAGCCAGCCTGACCTTCTCAGTGAGTTCCAGGTCCCAGGAACACACACTGCTTTGAAGGAATAAAATATCGGCAACACCTGAGGAATAATCTAAGGTTGGCACATGATCTAAACTCACATATACACACATGCAATTGCACACACATGCAAAAATACACAGAAGCTATAATGTATTTATGGCCAACATGTTGCCTGAGGTTTTTGTCCTCTTCAAAGAGTGGCATTGGAGTGACAAACAGTAAAAATAGTGAAGTTCAGTGACCCTTGGTGCCAGACCACAGAGCCAATAAATACAGGATTTCCCCTTTATTCTAACTTTCTTCTATCTCAACCTTTGGGTGTCTTTTCTCAGGTCAATTTTTTTTGGAATGAACTTACAATTACACTGATGTAGAAACATGCAGCACCTTCATGCACCTTTATGAATTGTACATCTAGGTGTTATTTTTAACTACTGTCAAAACAATGAAGGGGCAGAGTTACAGAAACAAGCTTGAATGGTCTGAGCAGGTCATAGCTTCCTTTACAGTTTTACTGAGGATAAAGTTGTAAGCTCTTCATGGACTGAGCTCTCAAAGTCCAGTTGAATAGCAGAAGGAGGGAGAAGATGAGCAAGGATGTCAGGACTGCAAGGGGTTGGTCCACCCACTGAGACAGTGTGCCTGATCTAATGGGAGCTCACCAAATCCAGCTGGATTGAGATTGAACAAGCATGTGATCAAACTGGACTCTCTAAATGTGGCTGCCAATGGGGACGGACTGAGAAGTCATTGATAATGGCACTAAGACCTGTCTCTTCTGCATGTATTGGCTTATTGGGACACGAGTTCACTTGTGTCAGGGTACTCTGCCCTCTCTTAAGGATGGAGGGGAAGGGAGGAGGGTTACTGGGGGAGTGGGAGGGGAATGGGAGAAGAGAAGTGTCAATTTTTGAATGGAAAAAATTAAAAATTTTAATAAAAAAAAGTTACAAGCTCTTCACCCAGAGCTCCTTGAAAAAGATGAAATACAGTTTCCACACAACCCTGTAGTTTTCTGTATCATGGAGGGACATATTTTGTCACATGTCAGAAAGAATGCTCAGGGAGAGGCAGTATGCACACAGCCACATTGTAATATCACATAACAGAGGTTTGACCTTGTCACCTAGATTCATTTTTATTTGTCTCCAGAAGCATCTTTACTAACACTGATAAAATATTTAGCTGTTATCTCACATAAAATCCTCAAATTATATGTACATGAATATAATATATATCAACGATAACTACATAGAGTACATCTAGCATCTAAAATGGCCTTCTCTTTTCCAGATGTGGCAGTTTGAGCAGCCATGAGCAGCACCATCCTGTATGAGAGTCCCATGTATCCTGATTCCAGGCCTAAACGAGGCTAGTAAGTTCCCTTACCAGCAGACACACAATGACAACATGGTGGCCAAAGCTGATGAAGTAAAATCCATGATCAGGTTCCAGACAACGAAGGTGCTGTGTCTAAATGTTGCTGTCAGACATGTGAAGATGGTGGATGATTGTTGTAAGTAGGGGAGAGGTGTAGGTTATGCTCCCAGTGCCTGGCTCCCAGCCCCAGCTGCTGGCCTGCTTAGCCGCTGGTTGCTTGCTTATGCCCGAAATAACCACATGAGAACAGTATTCATCTAAACTCTGCCTGGCCCATTATCTCTAGCCTTTTCTTGGCTAGCTCTCACATCTAAACTAACCCATTATAAAAGTCTGTATGTCATCAAGAGATGGGTGACTTACCAGACGGTTCTATGGTACTTCCATCTGCAGCGGGGGCCTCATGGCAACTGACACACTTCCTTCACTCTTCCCAGAACTTCCGTTCTGTCTACTCTGCCCACCTAAGGGCTGACCTATCTTACAAGCCAGGCAGAGTCTTTATTCAACCAATGAGAGTAATACAAAATACAGGAGACCACTCCCACATCAGATGATGAGCTGATCCACATCATTTTCCTGGCTGTCAGGTTCTTGGTGTCTTTTCATAAGAATTGGAAAAGTGTCTAAGTTTGTACATCAAGAGCTCCAAGGGCAAGCCCCAGCATCTGTCCTAGGATGCCCCAATAAACACTAGTGTCATCTACAAATAAATAAATAAATAGAATTGCCCTCTAAAACAATTTCCTGACTTGCTTTTCTGTTGCTAGACAACTTTTCAATCTTATACAAGAATATTCCAAGATTTTATGATGGCTCCTTCTTAGGCAGAATTATATCTAAAATTGCATATGATTCTATTAATTTGAACATGTGACTGACTTACTTTTTTTTTTTAAAGAAAAAAGAAACTACTCTGATTAAATTAGCATTACAGCTAGATCAGCTCTTCCCAAACATTTATGGACATGATCATGTTTTGCTTTCATAAAAAATTACATTTTGAGCTTAGCCTTAGAAAACATAGTTCAAAGGACTCAAGACTTAATGCCAAGGAATAGCTTAAAGGAAACTCTGGAACTTCTGACTGTGACTATGACAAATAGAGATACTGGAATGGGTCCCATGAGCAGCTAACTGCAGCTAACTCTGACACTGGACGAGAGCAAATGGAAGAGTGCAGGAAAACACAGGAGGTGACTGCTAAGGTCTCCTTGTCCTTTCCTAGTGCCTTAGAAAACTGCAATATAAGGAACTAAAAATCAGGCAGGTTGGATTGGACACTCTGCAAAGAACCAAAGATCCATATTGGAGGAACTGAACATGCTGGGAAATAAGGCACAGTGTACCAGAGAGATGAAATGCAGAAAGGAACACCAGTGTCTCCAAAGAGACATTTTATATGTCCACCCCTCTAAGACCAGCGAGGCTCTGCACTGAGGTCAGTGAGTGGAAAGGAGACACTGGAGCAAGCAGCACACTTCTTTAGCTAAGACTCAAGAGGTGACACCATGGGCTTTGTGCTCTAGATGTGTGTTTTAAAGAGCAAGAACAGCTTTGAACATGAAAGAACATTACCCAGACACCTTTGAAAGTGGCAAGGGAGATTAATTGAAGAGTATTGAAGTAAACAGAGAATAAACTCAGCCCCAAGTGCACCAAAGTTAGGTAGGATTTTGAATGCCAAACCAGAGTGAGTGAGTGAGTGGACATAGAGTTACTGGGGGGAATCTGGTCAGATGTCTTGGTAGGAAGACTTTCACAGTCTGACCTTGCAGAAATCTTTATTAGAATGTGTCTGTGCAAGATGTGGACAGACTAACACTCCAGTTCAGTTAGAAGAAATACATAACAGCCACCTAAGAGTGTCAAAGAAGACTATTTATCAAGAGAACGACATTGGCGCACCAGTAACTGATTGGAGAACAAATCACCACATTCCTTAAAGGAAAATAAAACGAAAGTACGACATTCAGAATACAAATTTAAAACTATGTAGCAAAACTAGATGAAGGTACTGTTACTATAAAGTGTTCATGTACACAGATTCAAAACATTAACAAGTCAACTCAAAAAGGTGTAAAATGAATTATAAGTAAAGGTTCATGGGATGTACACAGGTTGAGTCAACAGTTGAGAAACAATGAATAAAACCTTAATAACCTCAAATAAGATAATGAATAAAAGATTTCATAGTCATATAGATGAGAGCAGAACATACATAGATCTAATTTACATGAGTAGTAGAAAAAGACAAGATCTCCTGAGTAAATTGGAAGTATGGGGATGTTGGGAGAGGCTTGAAGGGGAGGGGAGAGTATGGAGGGGAGCAGAGAAAAATATAGAGCTCATTAAAAATCAATTTTAAAAGAGCAGAAAAATGACAAGATCGAGTACTAATTAATCATTTAAAAAAAAAACAAACAAACACTTTCAGGGGATGGTAAGATGACTCAGTAGGTTAAAGTGCTTGCCACCAATGCTGAAGAATTGAGTTTGATCATAGGACACACATGGTGAATGGGAAAAAAAATGACATTTTCAAATTGTACTCTGATCTCCACATGTGTACACAGAATACAAACAAACGAATGAATGTAATTTCTAAACTTTCCATAAGCTTAGAATAGAGTTTGACTTTCTCAACTTCATAAAGATTATTTGCCTAGAAAATCTAGTGCAGGCACACACCCATTGCTGAGAGAATGGGAGTTTCTATTATCTGGAAAGTCAAAGTAAGATCTAAGGTCTTCCTCATTGGGTTATTAGGTAATTTCTTTTACTTGTTGTATTTATTCATCCCAAAGGATAGGTAGAGAGTAGACAGATACATTCACACTCATATACATACATACATACATATTATTAAATGAATGGCTTAATTTGTTTCTTTTACAAATATGGGTACCATTGCATTTAGGACATAGATTTTGAAAATGTCATCTTGGTGGATTTTTGTTTTCCTTTGAGCTGTCCTTCTCCATCTAATTTGATTAACTTTGCTTTGAAGTCTATTTTGTTAGATATTGGCTTTGTAATACTAGCTTGCCTCTCTGGGCATTTGCTTGGAAAATCTTTATCCAATCATTTACTCTGAGGTAATGCCTATCTTTGTTATTAAGGTGTGTTTTCTGTATGTAGCAGAAGGATCAAGCTTTTGCAGCCATTATGTTAGCCAATGTCTTTTTATTGAGGAATTGAGTCCGTTGATATTGAGAGATATCAATGACCAATGACTTTAATTTCTGTTATTTTGTTGTAGTTGGTTCTCTCTCTCTCTCTCTCTCTCTCTCTCTCTCTCTCTCTCTCTCTCTCTCTCTCTCTCTCTCTCTGTGTGTGTGTGTGTGTGTGTGTGTGTGTGTGTGTTCCTCCTTTTATGTTGGTGTGAGATTATTTATTGCCTGTGTGTTCATGGGTCTAGTTAACCTCCTTGGATTGGAGTTTTCCTTCTAGTACCTTCTGTAGGACTGGATTTGTGAACAGATATTGTTTAAATTTGACTTTATTATGGATATCTTTCTTTCTACATCTATGGTGATTTAATGTTTTGTCCAGATATGTAGTCTGGGCTGGCATCTGTGATTTCTTTAGAGTCTAAAGCACATCTGTCCAGTTGAAAATCAGTTGTAACTCTTCATAGGTCTGCCTTTATATGTTACTTGGCTTTTCTTCTTCTAGCTTTTAATGTTTTTTTTTCTTTGTTCTGTGTGTTTAGTGTTTTGATTATTGTGTGACAAGGGGACTTTCATTTCTGGCCCAATCTAGTTGGTGTTCTGTAAGCTTTCTGTGCCTTTTTAGAAAAGTCTTTCTTTAGGTTCGAAAATTTTTCTTGTATTATTTTATTAAAAATAATTTCTGGGGTCTTTAAGCTGGGATTCTTCTCCTTATTCTATTCCTATAATTCTTAGGTTTGATCTTTCCATTGTGTCCCAGATTTCCTATATGTTTTGTGTCAGGAATTTTTTAGATTTTCCAGTTCCAGAATTCCCTCAGTTTGTGTTGTCTTTATTGTTTCTATTTCCATTTGTATGTCTTGTTTCCTTCAACTGCTCACCTCCTGGCTTTGCCTTTCTTGGTATTCTTTATGAGATTTATTGATTTACTCCAATTTTTTGATTGCCTTTTCCTCAATTTATTTAAGGGATTAATTAATTCATTTCCTGTTTAAGGCCCTCTATCATCATCATAAAGTTGATTTTAAGGTCATTTTCTTGTGTTTCAGCTGCGTTGGTGTATTAAAGGCTTGCTGTAGGTGTGTGGATGGGCTCTGGTGTTGGCATATTGCCATTTTAATCGTGTTCTCACACTGATGTTTAGGCATCTGGATTTGGAATGATTAAAAGCCAAGGTGCCAATTTCTGAATTTTTTTGTTGGATGGGTATTTTTTTCCTTAGTCTTCTAACTAGAGTGGACTTTGGTTGAATAGAGGGTCTCTGTTCAAGTTGGGGCTGAGGGCCTCTGGTCCAGCAGAGAATTCTGGCTATGTGTGTGACCTCTGTTCTGGCTGGAGGTCTTCTCGTCCACCAGAGTTGTCAAGATGGTACAATTTGTAAATGATGTCCCTTGTTCTACATATCATTTGTTATGTAAGATTAATATATGTGCCATATCATTTGTTATGCAAGATGGATGTTGCAAATAATGTTTTAATGAAATATGTTAATATTAAATGTATAGTTAGTTAATGTAAGCTTTTACATCTGTGGACTGACAGGAAGGACAATAGCTCTCAAAACATTCAATCCTACCAGATATGTAACCTCTGCTGTCTCTACAATGTAAATTATTTGGTCATGCTGTTTACTGAAAGTATGGGCCTAGGTAAAATATTTAACATTCATAAACATATTTTTACCTTTAAAATAAGGATAAGCATACTACACATTTCACAGGGTGTTAGAGCATTAAATTAAATGACATAAATTATGTATAAAGTAGACAATAATATGGAATTCAAGTTGAACTCCTCTCTCTCTCTCTCTCTCTCTCTCTCTCTCTCTCTCTCTCTTTCTCTCTCTCTCTCTCTCTTGCTCCACTCTAAGCTTGCACCTTTTCCTGACTTCTCCTTAAAGTCTCAAATGTATTAGTGAATTGGTCTTAGGTATTTTGCCCTAGAGATACAGTACTATTTTAATAATGCCTGATGTGTCTTTCTTTCTAGGCTATTAAATATGTCTGAAATGCTAATGATAAGCAAAGTCATTATTTTATTTATCTGTCTATCATAGTACTTACTTTTTAAGTCCAATTTTTATTTTATGGGACTTTTATTTTGCCTTGGCAAGATGTTTTATTTATTTTTTGAAAAGGGTTTATAGTTTGGAGTTTGCCCTCTGGAAAGTAAAACTAAATTCTTTGACCCCGAATACTTACTTATAGGTCCCATTATTTCAAGGAACAAGTGAAGTCTCCTATAGACCAATATAAGACCCAACAAAGAATCTTAAAAGTAAACACTTTAGAAGGGCATTAATGGAGTGGTAATTCTGACAACAGAAAGGACAAAGTAGGAATTCTTAGAAAACAATGGAGTTATTTAAATTCCACCTAGAAAACTGACTGACAGTTCACTCAGGGAACCATTGTGTTCCAAATTCCATCTCCAGGCTAGTCCAGCCTTCCCACAGTCCCCTGAAAAGCCTTTTATACCTTCGTCTTCTTCTAAAGGCTCCTTCCAAAGCCTCCCCCAACAAACTAGGATTTTCTACCACGAAAAACAACAGCTACTTTTTTTGAAGAAAATGACCATATCACCTCTTTTCAAGCGAAGGCAGAGAACAAGGAGAAGCCTGGTAGTTTCTCTTTGGAATTCATAGACTAAACACTCTGAGCACTTTCTGTGGTTGTTTTGTTTAAAATCTACTCATTCTGGGTCCTTTCTTGGCTCCTTTATTGCCTACCCACTCCACAGAATATCTATCTAATACTATATTGTAAAGGTAGACTTGGCCAGTTAATAAAATCAATACCACCACTGTGATGTGTGACTAAGAACCGAGTCCAAAGACCCCCCACCTACACTGAATTGTTTAAACCACCATTCAGTGTTTTAGAAAACTTGTAATTTTTTTTTTTTTGGAAAGCACTCTCAAGATAGTTTCTCTCTGACTGAATCACTAACAATTTTAAGAGGGTGATGCATGATAAAACATTTTAAATAAACATACACACGCATATCTACAATTATTAAGGTGATTTAGCACATCTGCTAAAATTCATCCTTAGTCTAGAAGAACTGCTTCTTGGTTTTATCAGACTCTAAAATGAACATTTCAGAGAGTAGTTGTATTTAAGAGTAGTTGATTTCTATACATCATTCAGAGACAATCTCCACCTCCAAACCACCTCCAAAAATAAATATGTGGCTTTCACAGTTTTAGTGCCATTGTTCTGTCTACTGGCTTCTAGGTCACCTTCAGCAGCCCCACGGTGTGCAAATACAGAATTCCGAGGTACTTGCTCTTTTGACTGGACTTCTGCACTACTGAACTTACCCACTTTCTCATGCAGAACAGCTCTGTGTAGAAGAGCCCTAAGAGACAGCTTTAATCTTGGCAGCTGACCTTTACTGTTTCCTAAAAGTCCTGCAGAGCTTGTGGATCAGGCCCAGAAAGCAGGAAAGACACATGGGCCACTTCTTTGTTTCTCCCAGTCAACACTGCAGAACTGAACTAACTGCCTCGGCCCCGCCCGCAGGCACCAGAGGAGACACTCCCAAACTGCAGGAAAAGCTGTCTATTTTCAACAGAAGCAAAACTGATCGATAGAAAATGTTTTAGAGTGGCATTAGCAATACTCAAACACACAATAAAAACACCCTAGATAATTGTCATTAGACTCAACTAGATGAGAAAATGACTTTGTCAAGTGATGTCTGCCTAACTCTACGATTTATTCAAGGTCTGATCGTCGAAGGCATTGGTTCTCAACCTTTCTCATGCTGTGACCCTCTAATGAAGGTTTTCACATTGTGGTGACCCCAAACAGAAAATTAGTTATGCTGACTTCTTAGAGAAGTAGACTTGCAGACAGTTGTGAGTGCTGGGAATCGAACCTGGGTCCTCTAGAGAAGCAGCCACTGCTCTCAACTTCTGAGCCTGCTCTCCTGCCCTAGTTTATTAGTTTTGATCAATTAAAAAAAGGAAAGGAGTATTTGGCTATCTTCATGCTGACAAGAAGGCATTTGACAAAAATTTTAAAATTATCCTGGTGTTTCTCAGAAATGATGGGATAGAAATAGATGAATACTTCCCAGACAATCCTCAGATATGCAACTTAGTGAAATAAGAATTACTGTAGGAATTAAAGTGTGAGAAAGAAGCAAATGACGGCCTTGTCTCTGTAACAGTGTGGAGTTAGTCAGCTGCTAGCATGAAGCACACACAGACACACAGACACACACACACACACACACACACACAATTGTAAAGAAAGCACAAAGGTCCCTTCTGTGTGCCGACGATGATACAATGTTCTGTCAGTATTAAGCAATGCAGAGCATATTGCTAAAACTAAGAGACTGGCTTGAGATTCCGCTCAGTGGTAGACAGTAGCAAATGCAAGGCCACGGATGGGTCTCCAGCATGATGTGAAGGTACTTGCAAAGTAGCATTATTACATTATTACATGATTCAAGAGAATCATCCTGTCTGTGAAAAACAAATTACTAGAAGCTAGATTCCAAGGACATCCATTTTAATACACGAAGGTGACAAAACAGTTCGACTTAATCCCAGAAAAATATGCAAAAGACTGAGGAAAATGTTAAAAACATTCCCACAAGATGCAAAAGCAGACTTCAACATATGCAAACACCCATGTAAAAAGAGCAATCTACAAATCTCTATTTTGAATAGGAAGGCTAATAGTCAAAAATATCTCATCTTCTATTAATATGAACTTATTGTGATCCCAAAATTTTAATAATTTGTATATTTTTGCTTGAATATTCATTCAAATAGTAAAATGAGCATGATGGGTAAACTTAAATATAAGAAAAGTATAACAACGTGTGCTTATTATTCAGAAAATGACCAGACCGCTAAAATAAGTAGCTAATGAAAGAGCTAGAATTTGTCTAAGAAGCCTAGACTAGATGAGCCAGAGAAGAAAGCCGGAGTGTACCAACCGTATGTTGTCATACATTCACATCTTCGGTATATTATGTTACTGTGACAAACAACCAGAACAAAAACCACTCAGCAAGAGGAAAGAGTTATTTCGGGTCTTGGTTTTATCCTTAGCTCTTTACCCTCTGTCTCTCCACACCTGTCTCCACCCCTGTGCCATGGCATGGGGAAGCAGAACACACATCTGGGGAACAGAAGGCCAAGCAAGACAGGAAGTAGGGGAGAGATGGGGACCAGAAAGAATGCCTGCGTGCATACGTGGTCTCTCTCATTTTCTTTTTTATTCCATAATAATTCTCCTGGAAGCAGCCTTCTAGACGTACCCAGAAGTGCATTGTACTAATTTCCGTGCATTTCTCCATGGCGTTGCAAAGAGCACAAACTATATTTTAGCCCAAAACTCAATCTGCAAACACAAAATTAAGAGTGTAAGTTTCTTCACGCTAGATTTTAGTTGAATAAAGTTAAGTGTATTAGAAATGTGTCTGTACATTCCTGTTTCATTTAAATAGCACTTTACTTTCTGCTTTACAAACGTCTAGATTCAGGCTTAGTGGTGGTGGCACAGGCTTTTAATCTCAGCACTCAGGAGGCAGGTGCAGGAGGATCTCTGTGAGTCTGAGGCCAGCCTGGTCTGCAGAGTGAGTTCCAAAGCTACACAGAGAAACCCTGCCTTGAAAAACAAAAAACCAAAAGTGAAAAAGTCTAGACTCACTGATTCCCTAACAGCAAGGAGCATTACTACTAGTCATTGTGTTTTATTCTCTAACTCCCACCCTCTATTCGGAGTGACTGCTGAGTCCAGAGGTAAAGGGGAAACACACGTGATAAGTTTAGAACATCTTACGCCAGAAGAAATTAATCAGAGTTTAATAAGAATTGAGCCTAAGGGACAAAGAAGGTACCTTATAGTTTTTCATTCTTTATGAATCAAAAAGAATAATTTATTTAAATATACTGAGTATGTAAAAGCCTACAACTTCATTACCAATTTATAGATGAGAGAAATGGAGAAGGAACACAGCAAGAAGGGGAGAGAGAACGAGAGAGAGGTAGATAGATATCTAGCACTCCAAACCATGTAATGAAAAGTGAAATTTGGCCTTTACTCTCATCTATTAAGTACACTATAATTAACAATAAATAAAGATTTTGATGGGATGAATCTCTGCCTTCCAGAAGAAACGTAAGTTACTGCGTGCCAATGACGACTGAGCTCGCAGAAGAATCCTTTTTGCAACATCTGATTAATTCATTCAGTTGGGCAATGATCGTCAGTGATGGAAACATTGGCAAAGAAGCAAACGGAGGTTCTCCAGACCTGAAAGTTACCAAGCTCTGCATCCTTGAAAATGGACCGGGCTACCTGTGGGAAGCACAGGGAAGCCACTTAGTGTGGTTTTCCTGGAAAGCAAGGTTAAGCTGCAGAGATAGTTAGCGTTTCTTCTAACACAGGAAACCTGGAACAAAAGAACAGAGACACAAGCTGGATTACTAAAAAGAAAGGAAAACACAAGTCCACTCCTCAGCAAGTGGAGTTTGCAGACTCTCAATTCTGACTTGAACACATTTCGGTAAGTCTTTTGAAGGTACTCTAGAGCCCTTGCTCTCAACCTTCCTGATGCTGCGACCCTTTGACACAGTTCCTCATGCTGTGGTGACCTCCAACCATACAAATATTTTCCTTGCTACCTCATAACTGCAATTTTGCTGCTGTTATGAATCCAAATGTAAATATCGGCGTTTTCCCATGCTCATAGCCAACCCCGTGAAATGGCCACTCAACCCCCAAGGGGTCGAGACCCACAGGTTGAGAACCTCTTCTCTAGACCAATGCCTGCCACTTCCTCAGGTGCAGAGAATCTATGCTGTGATGGCAGCAAGGGGTGCTCTTTGTAAGTTCAGCAGCAGTAAAGAGGAGTGAAAAGACTGGACAAGTGGGAACCAGCTAAAGAGAAAACAAGCAAGACACAGAGTGGCATTAATAGCAGATATATGTTAAATCTGATGGACACATTTTCCCCTAACAGGGCTCTGTGTCTTTGTGTTTATTTGGGGAAAAAAACCACTTTGAACTACAAACATATTTAAAAAAAAAACAAATTAAAAATAAAAAGGTCTTGAAGCTGGGGAGATAGCTCAGTGGTAAAGAACAGGAACTATCTTGTTGAGGATTTATGTTCGGTTCCCAACATACATATTGGGTGAGACTCAACCACCTGTAACTCCAGTTCCAGGGGATCTCATGTCCTTTTCTGGCATTTATGTGCACATATCACCACATATACACACAGGCATATACTTAATTAAAATATCTTTTCATCTGTTAGGCTTTTTTTTATTGCTATACAGATGCATCCTATGTCTAAAGAAACCCATTAAATTTTAAATTGACCAAACTCACATTGAAATCCTGCTGTATAAATGACTCCTTGGCTGAAAAAAGTTACTGGTTTTCGTGAAGCGCTCTATACTTCTATTACTTTAACTACCAAATAGGATTTTTTTTTTTTTGCCAAGTTGATATCTGGATAATGGGAAAAGATTTCCCTCTTAACAAAGCTTCCAGAGAAGACTGAAGAGGAGTCTCTCTGGTCACACCATCTCTAAATTAGCCGTAATCTCAAAGGAGCGTCTGGTTTCCCTTAACCTATGAAGCTTCTGTAAAATATGCCCTACATGATGCCAGTCTAATCATCATTAACAAAGAACTCTCCTACTGAGGATTTCATAGAAATAATGTGGTTATTAAGGAAGCTCGGAAGATTATTGGGATACAGTAATAAAACTGTATGCATAATTAGTCTACCCCATCAACAGCCACTAATGTGAGTTATTGGCCATTCAGGCATGCATGCCGACTGATACATGGGGACAGGGAAAGCCCAGGAAGAATGAAAATAAAGGCACTGAGAAGAGTATGAGGAAGTTAAAGAAAACTGGAATAACCTTGACCTTGCTTAAAGTGACAACGTGGAGTGGTCCTCTATAGCCCTCAAAGTGCTGGACAAAAATCTGAAGAAATGTAAATAGCAAAATAGTTCTTACATCAATTACAGATCAGTCTTCAAAAGATTAGAGTCGTTTAACAGAAAAGCATCTCAGGATTGATGGGAAAATATTTATGTCCAAGAAGAAAGAATATACCTATTTCATCACTGAATGATCCATTAAAAAAGACATGTTGAAAAATCTGCTTGCTCAAAATGGGGGAAGAGTATAGGTTAACACAAGCTCCAGAGTATCCACACCCTTTTCTGCCTTACACTAGCAATTACACATACATACATACATACATACATACACACACACACACACACACAAATAAAACATTTTTAAAAGACAATAATCAAAAGCTACGTAAAATAAGTGCATTGTGTTCACTTTAGCTAAGTGCTTCCAAAGGTTCAAAACTGAAACATGGCCCAATAGCTTAAAAAGTAATTCTTTATTAAGAGAGACAGATAATAAGTTGAGCCCAGAGAGCTTGATTCAAAGGGTCACAAAAAAGATACATGAAGCCCCCGTAGCTTTGAGTGGATCAGATAAGACTACAACTGACGGCCAATTGCACTGACTTCATCCATGGGGAATTGTACATGAAAAAAAAAAAAGAAAGAAAAAGAAAAAACATTGAAAAAGCCACAGAGGTCTGTTGGAGGGAAACTGTCATTTCTTTGTGCCTAGGAACAATCCCAGTCAAGACTCAGACCCCTAATGAACTTTGAAAGTTTCTCTTTCTGTGAGACACCCAGAGAACAACACATCTACATTATCAATCCTCAGAAATGGAACCCCCACTTAAAATAGTTTTGCTGTTATTGACTTCCTTCTGTTAGGTTGGCATTTGTGCCTGATACACCAATTGGAGTGGAATTTATTTAGTTATTGCCAACTAGTATTCCAGGGCACAGATATACCACAATTTGCTTATATCTATTCAGGATCATGTTGACTTTATGTTATACAAATAATTCCGATATGAATGTTTTCCCAGCCCTTTGAAATGCCTATTTTAAAGATTCTTGGCTATATACCTGGGATAGAGTTCATTAAAATCATTTTAGCTCTGTTTTCCAGAGAATCTGTATCATTTTTGTAGTCTATTTCCAGTGAAACTCAAAAGTTTTGGTACTACTGTATGCTTGCCTATACCACATACGCAGACATTTTACACCAACTATTTTTGGCAAGTGTGTCATTACGGTTCATTGTGATTTAATTTGCATTTGCTGGTAACTCGTGATGCTGAGAATCATCCGTGTACTTGAAGATCATTTGTGTATCTTCTGCGAACTGTGTGTTCAAATATTTTCCTTAGTTCAATAAGTGCTTCTCCTTTTTCAACTCTCTACAGTGATCAGGGCACGTAGTTTGATAGTGTTGTGGAATATTTTTTTACGACATGTTGCATTTGTTTATGCTGTGGAACATTTGTTTTAATGATACAAAGATGTGTTGCATTTCTTTAACTCTGTGAAGCTGTGTTACTTTGCCTGTCTAAAACAGCTAATTGGTTTAAAAAAGAGTGGAAGGGCCAATAACAAGGTAGAAGAAAGGATAGGCGGGGCTGGCAGACAGAGAGAAAACATTGGAGAAGAAATCTGGTAGAGGAAAGGAAAGAAAAGATGAAGCAAGAGAGATCTAGGAGCAAGAGAACAAGGAGAGGAAGACACTAGGGGCCGGTCACCCAGCCACATAACCAGCCAAGGTATAAGAGTGAAAGTAAGATTACAGAAGCAAGAAAAGGAAAACACCCAGAGGCAAAAGGTAGATGGAATCATTTAAGGAAAGCTGGCTAGAAACAAGCCAAGTCAAGGCCTCTCAATATTTATTTGGGAGCCAAGTGCCAAGCCCCCAAAGAGCAAAGAGTAAAAATAATACAACAAGAGGCGCTTTCAACTTTCCTGGTTCTCTGGATAGGAAATATTCAGACATCCTTTTCTATACTGTATTCAAGACTTCAACGATAGGTCTCATTCAGAAGAGTCTTAAACCAATATACTTAGAAAACATATTTTATTTTCATTCTAAAATATTTTCTGTTTCTTCCCTTCCATACATTTCAGGTTTCCTTAGGTATCTGCTAATAACTGATCTCAACATCAATCCAACTGTGGTCAGAGAGGAGTTCCTGTATGAATTCAACCCTTTAGAGGACATGGAACTTCATTTTAAAGATAGAATGGGGAATGGCCATGTGTCCCTAAGACATTTGTGTCAAAGAGATAAGAGACTAGAGTACTGTCTCAAGTAGCCTGGTAGTTGAGACACCAGTTACAGAAGCCATGGCTTCTCTGATTTGTGGTCTACCAATTTCTGATCACTCTCTTTCAGGGTAAAATGGCATTTTTTCACCATTTGTAATTACTTCTTACTTACTTTCTGCTAAAATCCCCTGAGGTCTCTTCCAATGTAAGAATGTTGTTAAAGAAGCAACAGGTGTGTTTTCATGAAACGTAGGTATCCAATACTCTTGAATTAGAAGATTTGACCAACACCACCCTCCCTTAGAGTTTTAGATGGATCATTAACAAAAGTGATCAAAGAAATTTGGCAACAGAAAAAAAAATAACTTAGGCAGAGATGTTGAGCACAGAGAGGATGTGAATGTTTTGAACCTGATATATAGTGTTTTATCAAATTCAAAATGCTCCTATCAACTCCACCCCACGTTTTAATGTGCCAGGCTTCTCAGGGCAGGACACCTCTGAGTCATTTGTTTACTTTCTGGCAAAGAAATTTCTTTCCAAAATTACTGAAAGATATGCTGAATCTATGCAAACTTATCCCTGAGTTTTGTTGGAAGGCTGGAGTATAAGAAGCCTTTATGCAAATGTTACAAAGTAAAATATACCTAGCAGTACTCCTTACTCTATGAGGTGTCGGAGCAGTTCATATTTCCAATATTGTGAGGCCCCACCTCCCGGCCTCTGTCTCTGTGCTCCTGCTCATTTGCAGCTCCCAATCAGGACTTCTAGTACTTGCCAAAAAACAACTAACCTCAACAAAACCCCACCATCAACATGCCTACTGTCTCCCAGTCTTTTGCTGGCCCTCAAAATGTTACAATGGTTCACTCTCTTTCACTGTGGGTTTCCTCACCCCATCAGCTGGCAGGAAGTTAAAGAAAGATGTTTTTCTTTGTGAATTCCCATGTTTATCATCGATTTTCATTTCACTGGTTTTTTTTTTCTGGCTTTTAAAAACTTCTTTTGAAATCACACTCATATGTTAATCATTGCAGGATTTTTGTTCCTCATGCTTCCACAGGGTTATGACCAATTCTGATGCATCCAAAGTCTGATCTTCTGAGTTCTGCCATGCAAGCACTCTCATATCTAAGCTTCATCTCAGCCTATAGTCATTAATTCTAACATTTGGGAAAGTGCTTCATAGGCATCTACTAATAACTACTAAACTATCTTTTGAAAATCTCTAATTGGGCCTAGTAGGCTTCAATCCTGTTTTTAGATTTTCTAGACTGTAATGTGACAGCGAATGCATTATCTGTGATTTCTCTCCCCTCCAGTTGTCTAATATTTCTGAGTCAGTGGATAAGCATAAGTAGCCACAGTGTTTTCTTCGTCTTGTATTCCCAAGATCTCATTAAATGTGTGTTCCCTTTTGGGTTTATATGCACAGTACTTAACAATAGAAGAATGTAATATATTGAAAATTTTTTTTGAATATTTGCATAAGCCCATTTGTATCTATTGAGATGAGTCATCTAATTTATTATTTAAGTACTTGTTATCCTTTTCTGTGTCTCTATGGATTTTTTCTAGTCCAGGCAGGAAAACACGTTTACTACTTAGATGCATGCAGGTTCTATTCAATTATCAAATCGTCTGCCTTACTGGACCAAATAGCTCCTTCCTGCCTTTTCTCTTCAGTACCTACTTTGATCCCACAAGAAAAACTCAAGAGTCAAAATCAACCAGAAAACATCTCAACCTGCCTTTAGTTATCAGTTTATTTATTAAACAAGGTTAGGTTACACTGTGGTAATCATCAACCACCACCCTCATGTCCATAATAGTGGTCCATTTCTTCTTCACACTACAAAGGAGCTGTGTGGTTGAAGATGCAGGGATGTCTCTTGTTCGGGATGTGCTTTTCAGTCCAGAGGGAAAGGAGCAGCTACAGATAGGTTTCTGTACCCCGATATTAGGTTTCTCTGCCTACATAGTAAACCAGATCAAACCAAATTTAAAAGACCATATTTATTGGGTCAAGAGCCCCTGGGGTGTCTTTCCAGCCCCCAGAGGTGAGGCAGGGGAAGGGAGCAGAAAGAATCACACTGCTTATGTAGAGGAGGGGCCACTTAAATACCCTGTAGGCGCTGTCTTTAGCTTGGGTGGGTGGGTGGGAGCCCGGATATTTGACGGTCTTTCTGAGGGGGCAGGGTCTGGAGAGGGAGGAACTGCGGACTCCAGCTGAACAGCTGCATCATCACCTGCTCCCTCTTTTATGGTTGGGAGGGGGCGGTCTTTTCTTCCTCTCTGTTACTTCCATCCTTACCATCCCTTTTCCTCCCTCCATTTCTTCTTTTCTCTCTCTGTTCTATCCTGTCTCTTCCACTCCTTACCTCTTCGCCCCTCCTCTCCCCTCTTCTCAGCCACTCCCCTCTTCTCCCCTTCCCTTACTTTGAACTCATTTTCCTATCTCAGCCTTCTGAGTGCAGTGATCACAGCCAAGCACATTCCACTGGCTTTCGTAGCTTCTGCTTGGGGACAGTGCCTATGGTAACTCAAAACATTTTATTGACTGAGACAACCTCCAGGGCCATAGATGGCATCAGTGAGAGGGCAGGTACAACCCTCCCACAAGATGGCACAGAAACATTTGCAGAGAATCATAAAATCTACCACAATAATACTCTTAATCCAGATAGGAAATATTTTTTTAAGCAGTAGTTTGAGATTTGAAGGTCTGGTGTCACATATATCTTTAATCCAGAAGTATAATAGCCCAAATCCTGTAAAATGCAAGCTTTATTCATGAGCACTATAATGCACTGAAGTGGAAAATTATGCATACAACCTCATGACAATCACATATATGTACTGCATACAACCTCATATATGACAAGTCACATATATGTACCAATAGCGCCATGTAAAACCGTTTACCAGCTGTCTGTGTAAGGTATATGGGGAAAATACACGGATATCACACATAGACTTGGGTCCTACTCATAAGAAATTAGATACATACAAACATACAAATAAAACTGGACAAATTCCAGAACTCTGGATGATGTTGGTCCAATCATTTCTAAAGGGTGCAGAAGCTCGATCGTGTCCCCATTCCATGTTACACGCATCATCTCAGTGGTAATGCTGCTTGAAGGTGTCCGTCTCTGGGAAACATTCTTCACTCATATTTTAAAATTGTGTAAGTTGTTTCTGATTATCTGTAATAGAAATTCCACTTAAATAGAACTTGCAACTGGGCTCCATACAAGGGTCTGCATTATGGCACCTCCTTATTTCTCGTTCAGTGGTCTCTGTCTTGCACTTTCCCTCCCCAGATAGTTTGTGGGTACACTGGTCCCTTCTTCAATCTGCACATATGTATCCATTACTCATCTCTTCCCAGAATTCTCTCTGCTTGCCCTTTCCCAAGCTCCTTCCCACTTTCCAAACCTTAGACTTTGCTATAAAAACCCTTTCCTCTGCGAGCTTTTGCACGTTTGCTCTAAGAAAGGCTACACTCTGGGGCTTATCTTTCTTCATCTCAGCAAGCTGTTTACAGTCACCTTCGTCCTTCCCATAATCTATAATTATGTTAATTATTTGTTGCTCTATTTGCACACTGTTTACTTCCTACACTAAAATGCCGCCCCATGAAGGAACAGACCCTTTCCTTTTGGGTCACCGCTTAGTTTTATATCCTTGGCACACAGCCCAGCATATGGTAATTAATATTTTTGTATTAATATTTTCTACATGGGTCATTATAAAGATGAGATGGTAAATTTGTTGAGGTCACCTTGTAATAAAAAGAGGCTTCCAAATGCGTCATTATGCCTTTTATTTTTTCGTTATGCCTTTTTGTTCCTCATAAGGTATTTTCTTATGTAAGGCGCCTCAGTTTAAGAAATACGAAGTAAGCATCTTACCTCAAGTGCACTGTGACTGGACTATGTAGATTCAGGTTACCTGTGTTATTGCTGTGTTTTGAATCTAAGGAAGAATTTGGACCATTGTTCTCATGGGCTTGGAACCATAGGATTAAATGGATCATGAGAATGACCTGCCCCTTCCTGGGATCTAAATGGTGTCAGCACCTCTCTTTTCAGCTGAGTTGATCTTAATCAAGAGAGTGAAGGGGTCATGGATTGGTTGCAAGGGAGCAGCCAGAGCCCTCAGTGTTAATAAGAGGACAATTGTAACACAGCAGTCACATGAGGACATCTGACCTGCCATTCAGTTTCCCTCCTGAGTTTTGCCAGCAGAAGCTGGGCGGTTCCATTTACACTGTATGCCTTTGAGTTGGCTTGTGCAGAGTTCCACACGTAGGTTTGTTAGCTTGTCATTGAAACAGCCACAGAGAGACTCCCTGAGAGTGGGAGCTTGACGTTTAACACCGACTTTGCAGTCAGTGCACATAGGGTTTCCACATGCAAGGACTTCTCTGTAACCCCTAGTTAGCTCTAGCATTGGTTGCCGCCAAGCATCCCATTTCATTCGCCTTCTCCTTCCTTTTTCCTTTTCCTGGCAGAGTGTTTGTGAGACCCGAAACTAGACAATGAGAGACAACTGAGAGACAACTGTAATTTAGTTATGAGGTAGACATGGGACCCAGTGAAGAGCCTCACTGGAATCACTAACACAGGAATCAGAGGAGGTCCCCTCACTCCCCAGGGTCAGAATTCACAGGCCAAGAATAGAGTTGAGCTGCTTTTGTCTGTTTCCAAAAAAGACAGTGGGGACCATGCATAAAAACTCAAGAAAAAAAAAGAAGAAGAGGAAGGGCGCCAATGTGAATTGTCAATTTGACAGACTTTCAATAGTTAGCTGGGAGATCAGCTGGGAATTTCTGCGGGGGGCGGGGGAGGCAGTTATCTTGATGACATTAATTCACATGGGAAGAACCATGTTGATTATAATGGTCCCACTCCCTGGCAGGGTTTCCTAGACGGGCAAACATGATAGAGTAACTGGAGTCTAACATGCTTTCA
The DNA here is from genome assembly GCA_028555095.1 of Dicrostonyx torquatus. Lineage (NCBI taxonomy): Eukaryota > Metazoa > Chordata > Mammalia > Rodentia > Cricetidae > Dicrostonyx > Dicrostonyx torquatus. The sequence continues at coordinate 2,022,002 of JAQHUG010000272.1, read as the reverse complement.
TCAATCTGATTTCTCAATGAGGGTGCAATGGGACCAGCTTCTTTTAACTCTTGGTACTGCTGTGACACCCCTCCTGATGGAAGGTACCTGGAAATGTGAATTTAAAAAAACCAAAGAAACAAACAAAAGCAAACACCTTTTCACTTGAGCTGCCCTCCTCCGGGCATTATATCACAGCAAAAGAAAAATAAACTGAGGAAACAATGGCCTTAGCTAAGCCTCAGCTTTCTGCTCTGTCTGAACCCAAAGCTCAGAATTCCCACCCATAAGGAATCAGTCATTCTCTAGCTTGCTGAAGGTAGTATGAGTTCAGCTTCACAGCTGATAACTTACCAAAGTCTAGGAAATATTTACACACGCACACACGCGCACATGCACACACACACACACACACACACACACACACACACACACATATCCCCCAGGATCTTGAACAGTCCCCAACGCCGTGCATGCTCAACAGGAAATAATTGTGACTCATCTAAAAGGTCTCATCCACCACAATTGCTCAGAGTGGGAAGCCCTCTAGGAATGGCTATTTCAAGTGTTTCAATAAGGAAGCATGGAGAATGAGTAGGTTAAGTAGAAATTAGAAAGGGTAGAGAAGCATCCAAGCTGTTACCACCCGTTGGCCAGGGCATGCTGGGGGAGGAAGAGTTACTGGGACCGGTGGGGTGCTGCAGAGAGAGAGCTGCTAGCAGCAGCTACAGTCCTTATCCCGATTTCGGCCAGCCCACTGCCAGAGACACCAGGCATTGCTGTTGACCTCTCCTCCTCTCACCCTAGGACCACCTAGGACCAAAGTCAGCTTTACATGCAAGGGTAAGAGAGCTGTTCCAAATCAGTTCACAGGGAAGGGCTGAGGAGGCCAGAGCAGGTTCAGGAAGGCAAACGTAGAAGAGTCAGCACTTTGGAAAATAGATTATTATGTCTTTCGGTTTGAAAGACACCATACTTTCAGAGTGAATAGTGAATGCTAGACAGTCTTGGCATTCTGACACAAACACCTGCTTTGATGTTCTCGGCTGCACATCTTACAGTTCACCCTTGTGAACTGTGCTTGTCTTTTTTTTTTTTTTTTTGACACATAAGAAGGCCGGTTGTATCCATTCAGGTTTTCATTGTTAGAAATTAAAATGTATGTAAATCATATTTTTGCATGCATTTCTTTATGCTAAGGAAAACTTTCTTGGACTAGACATGCTGTCTCCAACAACACTTGTGAAAGGCAGATATAAGCTCTTCTCTTTTCTGCTGACTCATGCCTGAAAGGTAGAGAGAAGGGTGTTCTTCGTGACAGTAGAGAAAAGGGTATTGCTGCTGACCACTCCTAGGAATCTAAGGGTTTCCCACCCCTGATAAGAAGGCTCCCATGCATCCAGTTGATGAACATTTTTCCAGACAAAATCCTGCATACAAATTATAACCCACTCTGCCTAGAGAATAAATTCACATGGTTCATGGAAAGGCGGGAGAAGAAGGTAGAAAGATCCTTGAGAGGAAACATTCAGCTGTGGACATGGTGACACACAGCTGAAATCTCAGTCCTCAGGAGGCTGAGGTCAGAGGCCGGCCTAGACTATATAATCAAAAGATGTCTAGAAAAAAGAAGAAAGGGGCTGGAGAGATGACTCAGCATTTAAGAGCATTGACTACCCTTCCACAGGACCTGGTTTTGATTCCCAGCACACACTTGGTGGCTTTCAACTCCCGTTCCAAGGGATCCAATCTACTTTTTTGATTTTTGTGGGCACCAGGTATGCACAGAGCACACAATTCAGGCAACACACACACACACACATATACAGAGAGAGAGAAAGAGAAAGAAAAGAATGAAAGAAAGGAAGGAGGGATGGTGAGAGAACAAAAAGAAACCAGTTCAAATATGACTCAAAGAACATGACTAGGCTTGGGGTATCTTCTCTGTAATCCTCGAACTGGGAAGCCCAAAGAACTGAGTCTGAGATCAGATTGGGCTGCCTAAAGAGGCACTAATGGAAAAATAAAAATGGAAAAATAAATAGAATCGTACTTACTAGCTGTGCATGGCATTTCTTCTAGCAGTTTCTGAAACATCCCAAATCAAAAATACAAAAGCGAGGCAATCAGAAGATCTGAAACTTTGAAATAAACCAATAGTTGGGATAAGTCTTGATTTGGGGTTTTTGTTTGTTTACTTGCTTGCTTGCTTTTGTTTTTTTTTTTTCTTATAAATACTCACCTGAGTGGCTTTAATAGGACTGACAATCAGCCTCATCTCAAGTCATATGGCAGCTGAAGGATAAACTGCCTAAGCAGGTAACTGTGTAGGACATGGACATGCATTCCTCTGCTTAACAGACAGTTCATGGTTGCCAAACTCATTCAAAAGGGTTCAGCTTAGTTTTCAACATCAAGATTTAACCATCATTAATGTGCCATCTTTTAGCGAGTAAGATGAACTGCAGAGAGTATGGTACAAAGCAAAGAAAATATATGTCTGCCATGATTATCCCTTCACCTCCCACCCTCTCTCGTTGTCTCGTTGTCAGACCTAAGTACAGCAAAAATGACTAGAATTTAATTTTAGCAAAGGGAGGAAGGAGAGCAGGGTAAGGAAAGAAAGGAACAGGAGGAACAGACAATCCGGTGCTGTATTTCACAACCTGGCTGCATATGGAAATCCCTGAGGACCTTTAACCCCAGGAGCAGCACTCAGACTGCCAACCAGGATCTCTACAAGCTGACACAGGCTTGGGGATTTGACATAACAGTCCTACCGGTGAGTCTGATTTCCAGGACCATAAAGCTCTGCTAAGGAGGTGTGCATGTCTTTCTCAGACCCTTCTATGTTTTTATACACATGCGCTTTTGTATAGGTAAACATAGTTCAGTTTCCCATTATCTTTTAGATCTCAAATTGTTGAAAGCATCAACTCTTATTATTATTCGCTTTTGTTATGCATTTTATCAGAATTTTTAAGCTAAATTAACATTATATAGTATGCTTTTGAATATTTCACTAAGAAGTCAGATTCCTTATTAATCCTAATCATAAACAAAATATGACTTATGTCATGCAATACTAGTCACACTGATCTGTGCATATAAACACAGTTATTTAGCTATCATATTTATTTTTAAAAATGACAGCAATAGTTTCCTTTCTACGGCTTGTAACATCCCTATCCATGGCTTTTGACCAGTTTCCAGTACCAGACAAGGATTCCCTCCTGTGTGATAGGAATCAATCCAAGCAGAAAATGGTTATCTTCTACAGGAGAACTGGCTGAGCTCCCTTCACGCAATGCTACAATCTGGCCAGCAAGATGTGCCCTTTGGTAGAAAAGTGGAAAGTTGGCTATGGTCAGTTTGCAGCATTGCATACAGGGACCTTGGCTTGCTTCTCCTCAGAAACCTTATACCACCTTCCAGCTAGCCATCATGTAGGACCAACTGACCAATTACCTGAAGATTTGTTTCTCTGTCCTGTGACCAGAGCATGTGGTATCTTTAACAACAACAAAACAATCTTAACCATCAGGTTCTGGTAGCAACCAATAGCAATATAAATTGTCCATATTGCTTTGGGGACCTTCGAAGCTTCCCTGACCAATACTACATGGGAAGTCATCCTACACTTGGCACAAGAATTTTTAGTTAATAGCCCATGGCTTCTGGGAGCAACTAGATTCACCCAAACAGAGCAAATAAATGCCAATGTCTAAAATTGATTTTATTTTTCAATTTGTGTTATTTATTGAGCAGTGGTGGTGACAGCTGGAACAAAGCATTGCAAAACCAGCCTTAGACCTCTCATAGTCTGAGTTCCAAACTGTGCTTGCAGAGTGAGGCCTAGAACAGAATGATGGGCTAAAGGAAACCTAGGCAACAAAGATTTCTTCAGGAAAAGCTGGCTGATACACCCACCCTAAAAGCCCACACAATGTGACATTACTTAGAAAATATGTCAAAATTCTGTCTTCAATATAATTCTTTTTAAAAAAATTATTGTTAGAGAATTTCATGCCTGAATATAATGAATTTTGATGAAATCCATCTCCTCTGCACTCCCTATGTACCAGGTTTCTTCATGAATTTTCTCGTCTATTGTAATGTCGGTTGACCCTCCCTCTACCCTCTCAGCTCTTATACCTTTCCACTCTCAATATCTTCCCTCTATTTTCATACATGATGTGATCTACCAGACAACCAAACTCCATTCTTTTTTTTTTCAAGACAGGGTTTCTCTGTGTAATAGTCCTAGCTGTCCTGGAAATAGCTCTTTTACATCAGGCTGCAAAACCCATTCTTAAAGTCCACTCTTCTTCCTCCTCTTATGGATTGAATGATGAATGGATAGTGAAAATGTGGTACTTTTATAAAATGGAATGTTATTTGGCCATTAAAAAAAGGAAAGAAAACATGGGATCTACTGGTAAAAGAATGGAACTAGAAAATAATATATTAAGTGAAGTAACCCAGCCTCAGAAAGTCTATATGTGCTGTAGCATATGTGGATCCTAGCTTCTAATTTTAGTATAGGTAGGCTTATGTAGGAATTAGATTGCATAGAACCCAAGCCACTAGAAATGCAAAAGTTAGATGCAATGTTCTGTGGGGTAACTACTGTCTGTGTTGGACTGGTAGAGTCTCCAGCTCACTGAAGAATTAGGTTAGACTGCATTTGGCAGGAGAGTTGCAGGTGCCATTATGATTGGAAGCTTGACTGTTGCACATACCACAGACTGGATAGCACAGGATGGAGTAAAACTTAATGATGTGATATTCAGACTGAAGCTCACCAACTCCTATGGAACTCATGGCTAGCAAAAACAGCTTGACTATGTGTTTAATTAAGCAGATAAGGGCTATTCACATGATCTACTTATTATTCCAGGTATAAACCTTAAATGTTTTATTTTGCTTTGTTTTGAGGAAGTGATGCCTAAAGAAGAAAAAGAAAACAATGACATAGAGGTCTCATAGACTCTTCCCATCATTGAAGGCGTTAGATCAATCTCCATGGAGTATGTGTCAAAACTCCTGACAGCGAAGATGCAAAATGCAGCCACTAAAGGACCTGACCCTGCACCTACTTCATCGGGAGCTTGCATACTAAATCTTTCATTTTCTGATTGCATGGAAGAAACTCCTTTCAGTAGAAGATGGAATGTTTAGTTGTCATTTCATGTCTGATTTTGAATTTCAAATCCAGGATTTATATCAGATATTTTATATTTCGTTGGATGTTACAGAATGAAAATAAATGGTAAATTGTATGAGATTAACTTAGGAAATATGATACAGACATTGTTTGTATTGATACAGACATTAATTGCAATTCACAATGCATGTAAATTAATGTAAATAACTATGTATGTATGTACAGTTTTTATAAATGTAGAATTTCAGCTTCAACAATATCCTTTCCATTTTGCAACAAACCTTTACTGGGGAAATAAAATGCACACACACACACACACACACACACACACACACACACACACACACCTACTCATTCAGAAAGGGGATCCACAACAAAATGAAGTAATGATTGCACAGAAGTTCAAGTTGGTGAGGCAGTGAGTTTTCTGTGTTCACTGTCAGGGGTAAGGGTGAAAGGTTACTTACAAGTAGAAGGGATAATTCAAAAGCAACGGCTGTAATGAACTCCTACACAAGTTCATTCATTGAGGAAAACTGAGACCCTAGGTCCTCTGCACATCTTGCAGGCAGCTCAGAGGTTCAAGAATGACATCTTCTTGCTGTTGATGTGGTCACAGTCTCCTCTCCACAGCACTTAGTTGCTCCGTTTTATACTGGGAAGGGACCATGAAGAAACTTCTCCTTTTACAAAGCTCAGATACCTTGTTATATTTATGAGAATTTACCAGATAGCCTTTAGATATAGAACCAGAGTATCATTTAATAAGCATAGAAATTGATTCATAGGAAGGTTAAACAGCCAAAGGGCATTGCTCATGGTAGAAAGGGTAATGGAGAAAACTGGACCTGAATTCAAGATTATGCATATCAGTTTATCCCTTTCTTACATTTTTTGTTGTCTGTCATGTTATGCTTTTTTGCCTTTTAAAATAAAATTTTTGGTTTTCAATGTTGTAACTTTTTAGATAGCTTCAGATAAAAATTATCTTGTAGCATAATATAAAAAATGTTCAAATCTACAAAAAATATAAAAGAACTCTTTAATTAGGTTATTTAGAGATAAAAACTACATTTTACCAACTTTCAACTATATTGAACAATGCCATTCGTCTAGATATCTATTTGATGCAGTACAGAACTTTATTCATCAGGCTATTATTTGAATAGTTTGATGCTCTATCAAGTTTATCTAATTTGTGTTTTAATACCTAAAGCATTTAATACTTGCAGTCTTTAAGGTCTTTAAATGGGGTATAATAGACTCTGATTTTGTAAGTTCATACTGATAATCTTTCCCTTCTGAATACAAAATATAAACCATTAACATGTATTACAGTGTAATATAACTAACTGGGTATAGGTGTACCATTTTAATTTCTCTTTGAGTACCATCTCAGCCTGCTGTTCTTTTCCATTGTTTCTTGTTTTCACTATACTTTTAAAGAGTTATTTTATGGTGCTTGTAAGTGAATCTACGAGAGCCCGAGCTAGAGGAGGTATCACTCATGAAAAACAATGTAGAGAGCTACCATGATCCTCTGCTCTCTGACCAGATCTCAGACCACCAGTCAAGAGAGAGTGAGCATGCTTCCTGTCTGTGTTTATAGTACCTCAGAGCATGCCCTAGTGGGAAGGTTCCCCAAAGGCTATAGACTGAATGAATTCCCACAACACTATTTCATTTCAATTGCCCAGTGTCTTTTTAACTGTATCTCTTAGCTTCATTTTAGGGAGCACCATTATAGGTAACGCTTAAATTAACAGACTTGACCTCACACTCATCACCGAGTTGACCTTCTGGTTAATGCCTTCAGTCATCTAGAAGTTCCCGGTGTTATAGCATCTCACATAAAAAGAAGAAAGCACAAAACTATACATATCTTAGCTTTTGTTTTTGTCAAATACATATATCATGAACTGTACATGTTATAAGTTTCATGTACATTTTATAATACTGAATAAAATATTTGACTCTAATATTTATGTATTTTCTAGGAGTAAAAATTTTGTATGCCTACACATATCTGTTTTCCAAATTTCAGATTCCATCTAATATCTTTTGCCTGAATAACTCCCAGGAAGGTTTTTTTCGATATTGTCTTCTGAGCTAAATAAAAAGACATTTAAGTTTCACATATGAGTATGTGTCTGTTTTCGCATTCTTTTTTTCTTGAAGGATGTTTTCACTGGCATAGAATTCCAGGTTGCTGGATAGTTTTCTATCCTAGCACTCTGAAGTTATCTGTCATTCTCTTCTGTATTCCACAGAATTCTGTGATAAGCTATCTGTCTTTGTCTATATAAACTTCTCCTGCATCCAATTTGGGTTTTTATTGTGAGTCTTTCAATATTTCCTTTTTTGCACTTATCCTTTGTGGACTTGAATGAATTTATTTTCAGTCTCTGTAGTTGCAAGCTTCCAATAAGTTCGGATAGCATTTGGAAACTCTTTATTTGAATATTTTCCTTCTTTCTTTTTTCTATCTTTCCATCCTAGATTTCTAAGTCTATTAGCTACCTTGATATGGTTTTTCAGGTCCTGCGCATCTATTCTTGATTGGCTCTGGTTTTTTCTTGTCTTTGACTTATCGCTTGTATTCATCTGTCCTCGGGACATTTCCAGGCATGTTTCAATCTTCCATTGACCACAGTCAGTGAAAGTTCAAAATTTTATATTTTGTGTATTAAACTACTTAGATCTCCACATGATCTTTTTAAGTCCTCAAATTTTCTACTTGCCAGACAATTGTACGTATGACTTTAATAACTGTAAATACTGAAAAGGTCTGACAAACTCAAAGTCTGCCTTATCTCAGGATCTGTATTCATTAACAGCTTCCTTTTTCTCATGCCATGTCTTCCTGGTCACTTGAAAAATGTGTGATTTGGGAATTATAACCAGAAAAGTTGAAGTGTAAAGTTCTAGAGATTCTAGGCTCTGCTGTATTTTTTCAGAAACTACTAAACACTTAGCCTCTTTCTCTCATTTCTCCATTCCTTTACTTCTCAGCTACTGTATTTTTTTAACTAACTTTGCCCTTGAGTCTTCCCAGTAAATAAGACTAAATGTGTCGTTCCATGCTAGGCAGGTGAACAGACTGTCAAAGGCCTATAATTCAAACAGCCGCATTCTGTGGCTCCCTTCTTCTGGAGTTCATTGCGCTTTAGTTTATAGTTTTTCCTATGAAAGTCTTTGTTGAAGAACTATTTCACTATGGGAGGAAACAGAACTGAGCTAAAGTTACTTTTTATCAACTCTGGTTAGTATATATGTAGTTCTTGGAATAGCCGAGGAATATTACTTTGCGTTGATACACAGAGACTGAGTATTTAGGGTTGAATTGTCAGCATTTTCACCGACTAGCTGTTTAGATTCCCAGTTTATCATTTATACTTTAAAAGATTAATAATAGTAACAACCATTGAACATCAAAAATCAGTGTCAATTTTAAGCATAAACTGAAAGACCTTTGCAATGTTTTCATTATAGTGACTGGTACATAGGATTTGTTTACATTTTTGCTATTACTATTATCTTTATTATTATTGACCAATGTTCTCTTCTTTTGCTAAAAACATAAAGACTCAATAATCTGCACCAAGAAACTCAGGCTGCTAAAACTCACAAAGGTATTTCAGTAACAAACTTCAAATTAAGTCTTATTCAGTGTACACTTCCGTCCTTTGAAGGATTACAGAAAACAGACCAAATGCGCATGGAGACACCTGCCTGAGGGAAATGAGAATTTGTCTAGCTAGGATGCTGTGGAGTTCTGGGCTTCTGGCCACTCCTGTTCTGTGCCTGACTCAGTACAGATGCTATGTCGTTGACTAGACAGAAAACGTGGCTGTGGATCAGATGCCTGTTTACCAGTGAGAGAGCGCTACCGTCTTTGATCCGCAGAGCGGATCCATTTTCTTGCATCTGGCCACACGACTTTCTGCCATCCATCCATCTTAACTTCCCAAAAAGCCAATGCTATCACTACTGTTGGACTACTAAAGTTTATTTTAAAAATAATTTTATAGTTTTGAATATTGCTTTTGAAAGTCAAAAATAAAGTAAAGATAAATCCACTAAATGAATGCCCACTCTCTCCTCATTTGGACTGCCTCTCGCGAAACGCTTGCAAGGGAATGGGTTTCTTTTCTTCAGACGAGTTCATAGGAAAAAAGAAAACTGACTGAGGAGCAGAAAGTGAGTCTGTCTGCATTTTTCATCATCTGCAGCTGCCTCTAGCTGCCGGTCCTGTGCTTTTAAAATTTAGGGGTATTATGGAAATGGCGAAACTTGTGAAGGGATGCCTCGGGGAAGGAAGTTATAAACTTCACAAGACTCATGAATCATAGGCAAAATTTATTCAGAGTAGAAACCGCCGTGGTTTTCAGACATCACACCGACAGGGTGGCTTTGCTGAGCCACTCTGGCCTGAAACCCACGCAGTCTCGGGAAAGGCAGCGTGGTTGTCTTGCGGGCTATTCAGCTAATGTATATTTTGTCCCCAAGGCAAGCATCAAATGGGAGTTTTTCAAATGGTGGTCCAGATTTTTACACATGGCCATGTAATAAACATGAATTAATAATAAGAAGAATACTGTTCTCCAAAGTAGGTATTTACAGTAAGGCATTAAAAGGGATTTAACAGAAAGCATTGAGATGTAGCATGAAGCAATGCTTAGAAAAATACTACAATTCTATGGGGGCCTCTATCTCTAATATTTATTTAGTCCTATAGGCTGGAAGTTTCCTGCTCTACCAGCAACACTGGGAAATGCTACTAGTCCATGGCATGTGTCTCCTTCTGCATGTAAGGATGGATGAGCCAGGCCTTCGTCTCCCCACAATTGAATATTTATACCAAATATTTATTATTACTTTCCTCTCAAATAACTAGCTGCACTTTCCTTGAACTAAATTAAAAAGCAGGATGTAAATCATCTGTATATTGTGGTTGCAATTATGTAAAAATTTCGCAGCATATGAGAAAAGGGCTAGAAGGAAGTGTACAGAGATTATTTTAATTACAGGAGTGTGGTAGAAATTACAAGAGTTTACAAACAGGCACGCCATTTAAACTCTGTGGAAGATCATGCTATTAGTTTCATAATTGTACTTTCTTTAAAAAGAAAAGAAAAAGTTCCCCAATGGCAAATGAAAGTCTGTCGACTTGAAGACAAATTAGTTGGTGTTTAAAGAAATCAATTGTCTACTTTTCAGGACCTCCTACACCAGCTTCCAGGTCAGTTCCTCGTGCAGGCAATTTGTTGCCCCATTCATCTTACTGAGGTTGATTGAGCACCTCACGTGGATATGGGCAAGAGGGCAGAGCACATCCCGTGACTTTCCTTCAGACACTCAGTGTCCCCCTTTGAAAGTTCCTTACTGCACTCCTGACGCTCAGTCCAGTGCCTTTCCTTTTGCTACCGAAATTCTCATTGGCATAACCTTCGAAAGCTTTGTGACCAAAAGGTGATCCAAAGGATAACCTCTAACATCTTCCGCTGTCCCACCGCTGGGGAGCTGCTCAGCACTGTTGCTTTCTCTCCCCAGTGGCAACAGCTCTCTAAGATTGGTGACACTTGGCCATGAGCCAGCACTACTCACTGCAGAGGGACGTTTCAGGCCACAGCCATCTGCTTCTTCATAAGCCTTTTCAAGCATGGCTTACCTCACATTGAGTCTACTTCTCAGTGCTTTGAGTGAGCCTCTCCATTTTTTATGCCTCTTACTCTGCCCCAGATTTTGGCCTTTCCATTCCCCAAAATGCTTCAGCATTTTTCCTCACTCCCTCAGAGTCTTGTCTGCTTGGATAGAGCTTCCAATGATCATAGCGTTGCTATGTGCATGTGTGTGTGTGTGTGTGTGTGTGTTGTGTGTATGTATCAACATATAAGCACATACATTATCATACACAGGTGTTTACTGGGGACATATTCTGAGCCAGGCTCAGTTCCTGAACACTAGCACAGATTTCCTATTCACTTCAGTTCACCCTGACAGAATCCATAGATGGTGTCATTTTATTTTTGAAATAAGGAAAGCTCTGAGCTCGGGGTGATCAGCCCATTTTCCTGGCCTGTGCTGTGCTGTCCCAGTAACAGAAACGGGCCTCAGTGAGTACGTACGGAGGATCACCGTTACAACTGCTGCTCTCTGCCTGATCTTACTCTGCTAACTCTGAGATCTGACCTGACCTTTCTGGTGAACTCTTTTTCCGTCATCTGTCTTTTCAGTGAAACAACACACCAAGTATTCATATTCTTGTCATGTTATGTTATCTTGTACTGTGTTATATGACACACCGTAACATCTGAGAAGGCAGTCTCTTTTCCTACAGTTGCCCCTGCTGTGGTCCATTCAACATCACTCAAAACTCCTCACTTCTCCTCTGGCTTTTTCCTTTTCTCTGTCCCACTGGTAAAGACAGTTATCAGAATTCACCGTTTGTTGTTGTGGTTTTTGGTTCAAAGCCTATGTCAGTTTGCAAGAAGAAGCATACACTAAACATGCATATAGATATTCCATTGCATCAAAGCCAAGGATCAAAGGATCCATTGCAAAGAATGAAGACAGCATCAGTTAAACAAGGGACAAATGTCTTCCCAGTCCAATAAGTTAGCGTAGATGGAAGGAATAAAGTCATCAACAGAAAAAGCAAAGAACCTTACAAATCATGTCATAAAACCCATATCAAAAATGAAATTACTGAGTTCAGTCCTCTGCAAAACAAATGCATTAATCAATTAGTGGGCAGATGAATAAAATTATGCAGGCCCAAGTCATGGTGTGAAAAACATATCAGAAAAACACAAGGGGTTCCACTCAGGAACCACTAGACAAGCCAAAGGCATGAGGAAAACAAAACCTACATTCCATAGTGAGAAAACAGCCAATATTCAGTCACTATAAAACTGACTATGATAAATTCTCCTGTCAGTCCCTTGGCAGCCCAAGGGTACTTGTGTGACCTTGTGAAGTTGGTCAGCTGCAGTTAAGATTGCCACTGCTCTCAAAGAACCACCAAGCAGAAGCTGTAAGAATGGGCTCTATGCCATGGGCCTGGGTTTGAACTCCAGCCTCAATTTTAACCAGCTGTGCGGTTACTTAACCTTTCAGTACATCGCTTTTTCCCATAGCAAATTTTGGCTAGTAGCTGTACTTATGTTATAAATGTCTTCCACGGGCCAAATGAATTAGCATCCTTGACATGCTCAGACTAGGGCCACATAGAAATATAATAAGCCATAAATAAATACTTAGGGTGATTGAATAAGTGTGTGTTTCTCTGATGAATCAGCATCTGTGACTTCCTCTTTGCTACCAAATAAGTTATTAGTTCATCTGTCTACGTCTTCAGCATTTTAGTCTTCAAAAAGTTCAGTCTATCCTTCAACATCATGACCAATTCTTTGCTACCTTGTTCTGTGTGCTACTAAATGAAACCAGAGGGCCTGGCCATCTCCTTTCCCTGCTGATTTTCAGTCCTTCGTACTAAAATCCCATCCTGGTGTCAGTGTCCGCATGTCCTTTAAGCCTTCACTGTAGTGTCATCTGTTTAAGTCACTCCATGGTCACACAGTCAGACACCCTTATGATCACATTGATCTCTCTTGGATCCAATGGGCAAAGTGAGAGGAATGCCATATATGGTCATAATCTGGTTTCTCTGGGTTAAGTTTAGTACATAGGTCAATGTATAGATCGCTGCATTTAAACTTGATTTACCTGATAGATATTTTCCTTATTAGAAGTTCAGCAACAGAATTTGATCAGTGGAAGAAGCAAATTTATCTCAAAGAAGTTTCTAAACACAAAACAACACAGCAGAAATGTATTCAGTCACGAGTCACCTGTTGCTGAGAAATTTTTGTTTTAGCGTGTCCCCTACCCCCATCATAGAAATTCTGTCTTTCCATTAAATCACAATATGGTGAAAGGGGACAAGCAAGAATTTGGAAAATTGTTGTCTACCTCCTACTCCACTGCCAGTTGTCCCTGACTCTTGCATGTACTATGAACCTGTTCTTCATGTGTGAATAAGATACTGGCTTGTAAGAGTCAAATCAAGTTCTTTATAAGAACTTTGTAATGTGATTAGCCCATGGTGAGGATGACTTAAAGATGAGCAATAATAATAACTGTAATAACAGCACTTCTCATGAGCTCTGCTGTTCTGCTGTTTAATTTAATTGGGGTTTTGGAGTTTCAACATTACCAAAGGTATAATTTTTGTTTTCTATATTAATTGTAAAGTCGCAGGGCATATGTTACTCATAATTTCATTTCAGAGTCTTTGTTTCTAAAATCCACCCATGAAAGTTACCTTGAACTTTCTATAGTAGTCTTCTTCTGACTATATTCTATAGGATAATACATTGATGATAAGACGACTATTTAGTAACATGTTTAACTTCCGAAATACAATGTGTTTGTTTTTTATTGGTGTGTGATATTCAAGTGGTCTATGGAGAGAATTAGAAGAGGAATACTTCAGAAGCATATTGTCCTCCTTTCTTACCAGCCCTGTGCCTTTCTGAACTCTCTCTCTCTCTCTCTCTCTCTCTCTCTCTCTCTCTCTCTCTCTCTCTCTCTGTGTGTGTGTGTGTGTGTGTATGTGTGTGTGTGTGTTTTCCCTTAGCTTTCTGTCTCTTGGTTCACTGAATAATTCTATTGTCTTTCAGTAGAGTATTCATGACCAGTTGTTTGGATCTCTGACCTAGATGTTAAGTGGAGGTTTCTTTGCAAAGGGCTTCCAATTTCACCCTAGAGAATCCTACACTTTGCCTGAGGAATCAAACCCCTGCTCATTTCCAGAGTGAAGTTTCATTTTCATGCAGCAACCTCATGTGACTCCTTTGCATTGCTCACATTTGTTTGGCTTTGTGCAGGGAGGGGAAGACAAGAGCTGTAGTCAGGGCATCCATTGGACTTGAACAGACATGGGGGAAATTTGCCTGTTAAATGCTTATTCTTTCCAGTTTCTACAGAAGAAATCATCTCATTTATACAAGGGAGATGAAAGCATCCTTCTCAAAGGGTTGCCAGGACCAGTGGTAAGAAATGAGCATCACTTTTGCCCCATGCCATTTGTGTATACAAGGGACCTCAAACCTTCTGATCCTTCCAGGTCCACCCCACACTCCAAAGCACAGGATAAAATAAACATCAACAATTGGGAGAAAATAAGTCCAGAGAAAACACATTTCAAGTTGTAAACATTTAATTTACAAGCATGCGTTGAGAACACTATCAAAACATCAGGTGCGGAAGTGTAGGTGAGTTTAACCCACAAAGTGTAAATAATACAGGCAAGAGAAAATAAGCAATTAACTTTCTTATTATTTTGCTTAATTTTGAAAATATTTTCAGTGTTTGAAATGGCTGTGGGAATAAAGTTGGTTACCGGAGTAAAGAAATTAAGCTTTCACATAGCTTTCCCTAAGGGGAATCAGGAGATCTGCTCTCGGTAAACATTTACTAATGGGCCTTTGGACTGTGGAGTGTGAAGATACATTAAATTACTAGGGGTTTATTCTTTGTCAGGAAGGGAAAAAAGTGAGATGTTGATTTTTGACACCCAGAAGACTAGTGAACCTTTTTTATTTCTGGTAACACAACTTGCCTTGTCCAAATTTCTTTTCACAAATAGTTTGATTGCATTATGAAATGTGGCATTTATATCTTCTTGGAATTAAACAGGAAAAGTGAGTTCTCAAACTGACCAAATCAAGAACAAAAGACGTCTTAGCATAAACAAAAGAAGACTATAGCGAGATATAGAGTGCTTAATAAATGGCAGTTTTGCCTACCAAGGGTGTATGTATACCCTTCTGAGACCTCAAAGCCGATACCCTAGTGACAGACTTCCTACAAGAAAGGCACACTTTCTACTAGTACCACTCCCTACGGTCCCTTGGGGGCCATTTTCCTTCAGACAATGACATTACTGCCTATAGTGACGAACCAAGAAATGGACAAATGGAATAAAATAATACAACTACATCTCCAAAATAGACATTTGGTAAAGCCTTTCTAGGTAAAAAAAAAAAATCTCTCTGTGTCTGGCTTCTAATTTTCTAATTGTTTATAGATGAAGGTAGAGCCAGCAAAAGGTAATGCTGTCAAAAATACAGGACACTGTGAGGAAGTCCCCAGCAGGAATAACACACACACACACACACACACACACACACACACACACACACACACATTGCTGAAGATCAAATCCAAGAGCACTTTATATATATTAGAAAAACATACACCTCTAAGTCCCATCCTGTTGTAGTTTGAAGGAGAATGGACCCCATTGACTCATATGTTAGAATACTTGGTCCCCAGTTGGTGGAACAGTTTGGGAAGGATTTGGAGATCTGTCATTCTTGGAGGAGGTGTGTCAATGGGGGTGGATTTGAGGTTTCAAAAGACTATGTAATTCCCAGCGTGTTCAATGTCTCCTGCTCAACAGTTAGAGCTATGAGCTCTCAATTTTTCCTGCTGCCATGCCTTTGTTCTGCCATTATGGACCCTGACCCTCTGAAATCAGAAGCCCAATTAAATACTTTATTTTATAAGTTTCCTTGGTCGTGGTGTTTTGTCACAACAGTAGAAAAGTAACTAGACACATCCACAACCTTTTTTATTTTTAATTTTTACTTTTGAAACAAAGTCTCAGTTAAATCCCAAACTGACATTGAACTCAAACTCCTCATGCCACAGCCTATGAGTAGTTAGGTTGATTCCTGTGCACCATTTCTTCCAGTTTCCATTCTTTAATAATTTAAGAATAATTAACCACCAGCTCTTTGCAACAGACTGTGCTGGGCTCTCAGAGTCTCCACAAATAATACAGACATGTTCCTTGTCCTAGTGATTTTCACAAACTCTGAGAAGCATGATAATTTGTTCTGCTACCACAGAAAGTTGCAGATTGCCCCAGAGTCAGATAATTGAATGTGAATGTGGTACAAGGCTGGATGTCTATTTCTGTTGTTTGGATCTGCAATCTTCCCCAAATGCCTATATCTTAAAAGCCTTGGCCTCAAGATTCCACTATCAACAAACATGTATAAGCTTTAACGGCTGAGAACTTGTGTGAGTTCTAGGTTGCAGGGCTTAGTGAGAACTTTTCTGTTTATTTCCCTGTCCTTTGCACCCTGATCACTTTAAGATGAACAGTGTTTCCCTCCACGTGTGGTCCTGCCATGATGTAGCACCCTAGTACTGGGCCTAAAGCAGGAAGGACAAGTGTTCATGGACCAAAACCTCAAAAACTATGAGTCTAGATAAACCTTCCCCACTTGAAAGTGGTTTGAGGCATTTATTATAGTAATGGGACCTCCAAAGACCTTCATCAAAGCGTGGAAGTATAAATATCCTTAATGCCCACCTTTCCTCCTGACTCATAGCATTAGGGGGATGCACTGGGACTTCAGTAGTAAATCATAATGAGGTTACCATAAGCTTTCCTACCCAATAATGTGAAGCAGGAACATTCATAGCACAGTCACTAACCTGTCAGGATGGAGAATTTTTTTTTTGAATAAGACTCTAAAAAGAAATGCAAGTAAGGAACATTGTAGAATCACTGGGTGGGGCAAAATACATCTCTGTTATAAGATGTTGGCTAGTCATCACAGATACTGTCTATGGGATGCTAAAATTACATAGCTCGGTCTAGCATCGTGGGATTGGGGATTCATTTTTTTCTTTCTGAAATTCAAAAAGAAAAATCAGTTCACTCATAAAACCACTAGTATAAAATGTCTGATTTTTTTTAGCTAAGTAACCTGAAAGACCACATGAAATGTTTGTTTAAACATGTTTTTGGAGTGGCAACTATCTTCAGATGATGGGAATTGTTTCTGTCTGGAACAAGACCCTCCTTGGAGAACTTGCAGATGTCCTAGACTTTGGTCCCTGACTAAACTTCCTCTCTCAAATACAGAAAGAGCATCAGATCCTTTGAACTGTCCCTGGAGGTAAGGTCCTCTTCTCCATACTTCAAACAAACCGCTGCTCATCAGCACACCTAGGGTACAAATCATCTTGGCCAACTCACATCAGTGGCCAGAACAGACTTGGGCTTAGTTACCTTTGTGGTTATGAGTGTTCCATATGTCACCGAGGGAAGCAGACCCACATTCAAGTGTTCTAAGCCAATGCCAGAATTTATTTGGGGAAGTTGTTTTTGTTTTATGAAGGACTGCAGATCATTATACATTCCTACATTTGATCAAAACTAATCAGCACTCTTTGAAATGACCTGGAATGATGACCATGACTGTAATGTGACTATCTTGAAATGTCTACTATTGGTTGAACATAAACATGGAATTGAATAAAAGAAAACTAAAACACTTTATTGTGAACCAAGACTAATATTGTGCTATCTAGTGATCAAAAGTCAAATTTTACAAACGTCATCAATTTAGGACAAATGTAGAGCTGCTCAGAGGAGTGAGAGCAATGATCACCTCCAAAATAGTTCATCTCCAGAAGATGTTTGTCGTGCGTGGTTTTTGTTTGTTTGTTTTTTGAATTTAACAAAATGTATCCCTACTCTTGGGGACAGTCCATGAATATAGTAAAAGGGACTACTTCATATACTTTTCTCTTAGTAAAACCAGACAGTGTCTGATAATTGTTGATTATATTGTGACATGTAGAAATAAAAAAAAAACAGCAAGATTTCCAGGTCTTTGGGATTTTTCTCCTTATCATAAGGTAATGGAAGCTATAGATCTGGTTTTTACTTGATTAAAGGAATTTTTCACCGTGTATTTGAAAAGCTATACGAAACATTTCAAAATGTGGCTATGTGGGTCAACTTTTTGAGGACTGCCTATTAATTTGGCCTTCTTAGCAGTTTGTATTCCCCTGGGTAAACATACTTTCAGTTGGGAGGAAGTACTCACTTGTACAGTTTTTCTTTAATTTCTGTACCCACCACAACCAAGGGCCTTTTACTTAATATGTGTTGAGAATTTTTATTGCTTTTATGTCTGTCTGAATCTTCTGAAGCAATCCAGCATAGATATGCTGTTTGGATAGAGACGTCTTACAATCCCTGTAGAATAGTTCACTTTGGAAAACATCCTATAGACACGATTTGCTGGAGGCGATCTAACATTATAGATGAAAAGTCTATACTAAGACAAAAGTAAAAAAAAAATCACAGCTTCCTCAAATCAAACAGGAAAGGTGTTTTAATCTTTTTTTCCCTTGTGTCTGAAATTCCTTTTTAAAAATTTGTAAGAGATGAAACCATGCCATGGCAAGCCTCCTAAGATAACACCTGCCTTCCATTTAATCTACCTTCCACCTTCTATTCCCTCAGAGGTCACTGCTGAAGTGCACAGTACATGCCAAGAGCATACAGAAAACCTTCTGGGTTAGACTGCTTGATTTATGCTAAGTCACTTATATTAGTTAGGGCTTTAGTGCTATGAAACTTTAGTTGCCAGGACCAGGGCAACCCTTATAAAAGAAAACCTTTAATGGGACTGGCTTACAGTTCAGAGGTTTAGTCAGTTGTCATCCCGGTGGCAAGCATGGCAGCATGCAGAGAGACATGATGCTGGAGAGGAACTGAGAGCTCTACATGTGGATCCAGGGCAACAGGAAGTGAATTGGCTTGAGTCTGGACATCTCAAAGTCCATGCCCTAGACATACTTCCTCCAGCAAAGGCATCACCTACTCCAACGAAGTTACTGACACTGTGAAAGCAAGCGAGAAACACTATGAACTGAACCCATAAATCAGAGTCTTTCCCATAGGGCTGAAGTTGATGGTATTCTCTGTATTGTTGTTTGTGCTGAGGGGCTGAGTAGAGAGAGGCATGAGGAAGACATTAGATGTGAAGGGCTTCCTTCAGCAGCCGCCACACTTTCCCTTCCCTTACTGACTTTCCTGAATCTCTCCTTACTGAGTCACAATAGTCTGCTCTGTACGCTAATCAAACAAAGATGTCAAATTATGTATTCACCACAAAGACGTTTCTGATGCTCAGCTGGCATAAACCAGTGCAGCCATACTAATAGTAAATATCAAAATTCAGGTTTGGAAGAGCATGTCTCTAAAGCCCCAAGGCCTCCAGAATCCTAGCTATGTCCCCACACAATCTAGTCAAGCCTGCTTCCTTCAGAGCCTGGTATGAGCTCAGTGCCTGATATCATTCCTAATAGTTGGTGGCCTGGCTCTAATGGCTGTTAAATATTTTTCATGTCAGCCCTGATTAAAGGAAAACATTTTTTCCCCTAGAAAATTGGAAGAGGGGGAAAACCTTCCATTTTTCCATCTCCAAGTTTACAAATGCAATCATGCAGATTTTGGTGGATGCAGAGGCTAGGGAGAGTCGACTCTAAGTAAAGGAGTTTCTGTGAACGGGAGTTTTCCATTGCTCTGTCTAAGATGATAGAAGCAGGCCTGATCTATGGGAAAGAAGCCCCAGGATTCCAGATCACGGTCTTAGTCTATCAGGCAGCTTCCAGACAGTAGGCACTCATGTCTCACAATTTTAGAGACTGAGGGCAGATGATCAAGGTAGATGTGTGCTTTGTAGGGATCTGTAGCCATCCCCTCACTGGGATGGGAAACATGAGAGCTCCCTATCAGGAGTCATTTGCAAAGGCAAATGATGGAATTCATCAGTGTCCATCCTCATGACCTAATTACATCCAAAGGCCTGACTCTCATCATCATGATTTTAGGAGTAAGAGCTCAACATGTGCGTTTTGTCCCATCACAAATATCCATGCCACAATGAGTATAAAGACAGTTGGGCCCTGGAGTAGCTGGAACTGGGAGAAGGCAGTAGGAGGCGTGAATGGAGTAAGGATAACATAATGACTAGTTTTGGGTCAGTCTGACCCAGTTTGTTATTTGGCAGAGCTATCTGACTTTGTGCAAACTCCAAAGGAGAGTTCTGTTCCTTCTATGCAGTTTTCCTTCCAGCTTCATAGGACAGCAACCACTCTTTCATTCCAAAGCAGTGAATGTGCTCATGCATCTGTTAAGTGCCCGTGAGCCCATTGCCCCTTTAGATGTTGAGCACCTTAAGGCTCAAGATCATCTATTTGTACTTGTGTATATTTGTATGTATTTGTATATTTGTGTATATCCAGAGCCTTACAGGCAGAGATCTGACACATCATGGATATGACATTGTGCTAGTCAGGGTTTGATAGATGAACAGAATTAATGGGCAGGTTTTATGTGTGCGTGAATTTATAGTCCTATATATATGTATATATGAATTATTAAGTGAGCTTTAAAGTAGCAACAACAGCTTAATCAAACCTGATACTTATTTGATCCTTGAGGGTTCAACAATCAGTGTAGTCCCATAATAATTATCTCTCATGGGGGACCATAACCAGTAGTTACTCAACTCACATGGTAGGTGCCTCAGTAGTCCCAATCTGGTAGCAGAAGCTGAGAAGACTCCTGGAGAGCCCCTGACCTCATCTGTGATGGAAGTTTGGCTCTGTTATCAGCAAGGGAATCATCTAGAATTTCAGCCACAGGGCCAGTCTACTCAGCAGCAAGAAGGCAGTGGACAAAAGACCAGACGCTCTTTCTCCTCCCTCCGTCCTTCCCTTCCTCCCTCCATCCGTCCAGTTTTTCCTTTCTTTTTACATCAGGGCAATTACCAGAAGTTGCCACCCATAATCCAGTGGGTGAATTGGTGCATGAATCAAGACAAAGAGGCTAGCTCATTGAGTGAGGTCCCCATTCAGATGACTCTAATATGTGACATGTTGGCATTAGCACCAACTGTAAATAGATGGCTTGGTGTCCTGCACCCAAGATAAGGAAGGGCACTTTGAATGAATAGCAGATGCGTACCTTTTTAAGATTTCTTGGAAACACTTTTTATTGAGTGTTTTTAAAACTATTCTGAAATTTGTCTACATGTGTGCAAATGGAAACTATACATTTGTTTCCTGGCTACAGACCTGAATAATCGCACAAACCTATATTACTTACAACACTGTTTGGCCAAAGGCTTGGGCATATTGCTAGCTAGCTCTTACATCTTAAATTAACCCATTTCTATTATTTTATGTTTTACTGTGAGGCTCGTGGTTTGTTACCTGACATCTTGCTTCTTGGGTGGCCACATGGCACTTGCCTGACTTCGCCTTCTTTATTCCTGCATTCAGTTTAGTTTTCCCCACCTAGATATATTCTGCCCTGCTAGAGGCCAAAGCAGCTTCGTTATTAACCAATGGTAATAAAATGCATTTACAGCACACAGAGAGGAATCCCACATCACGTGTGATTTTGCACAACTAGAAAGGAGTGTATTCAGTAAGATGGGGTCATTTAATGTTTCTCACAAATGCGGATTTTGAGATCACGGTGACATTATTACCATGTGTGTATGTGTACACAGAGAATCTGAGCTTCCCCACTTTGTGCAACAAAATCCATGCTGGAGTGGAAAGAGCCTGCCTGCAGTGTAAGGTGGGGAGGAGCTCAGAGTCATCTCAGGACACACCCAAATACCAAATTTCTGGAACAACGGAGATTGGTAACCCCAGAGGAGCGAGGGGGTGGGCACTGCCTCTGCATTGGGCAAAGGCAGATGGCAAGCAGCAGGTGTTCTTTTCAGAAATTGGTTTTTAAGGAGAAAAGGGAAAGTCTGTGCTTGGGTGAGTCGTGAAGTTCTGATTAGACGGGTTAGCAGTGTAGCCAAGAAATGAATTTTGGTTTCTGGATCTTGGTGTTTTGGTAGCTGGACTTCGTGATAGGACTCAGGAATGAGTCAGTGGCCAAGTAAGGAAATAGACATG
This sequence comes from Dicrostonyx torquatus, assembly GCA_028555095.1. Taxonomy (NCBI): domain Eukaryota; kingdom Metazoa; phylum Chordata; class Mammalia; order Rodentia; family Cricetidae; genus Dicrostonyx; species Dicrostonyx torquatus. The sequence goes on along the minus strand of JAQHUG010000272.1, from coordinate 2,000,056 downwards.
GGGACTAGCATTAGAAATGGAATCTAATGGCTTAGCAAGGGAGAAGAAAGGGAGGAGGGCAAACCTGCCAACACCATCTTTTCCCATGCTTAGGCCTGTTAGAGAGCCCTCCATGTAAGGCTTCAAGGTGTATTTGAAAATGTGACCACATAAAAACACTGCAATCTAGCAGGGAATAGCAAGTCTTTTGAAATCATGTGGAAAAGAAACACATATCTTTAACTTACTTCTGTGAGATTAAGACTGAATTCTCTTCCCACTGTTAAACTTTTAGAGAAGATTCAGGCTAGTCTACTTCCATCGCAGTATCTGAGGCTGGGAATATAGAAGGAAACGAGGCTGTCCAGCTCACACTTTGAGAGAACACAAGTCAAACAATATGACACCAGCTCTGGTGAGGACCCTTTGGCTGAGTTTTGTCATAGCCAGTTGTCTCCAGAAAGGACCACATGCAAGAAGGAGAAGCCACATGCAAAGCAGAAAGCAATGAGATGGGACAGTGGTCAGACCTGTCCTTTCATAATAACCCTCTCTAGATAACTAACCAGGGTCCCAGTAGAACTATCCCTAATCTCTGCCGTTTAAGAATCCCATCCGTTCCTAAAGCCGTGAAACTGAGAGCCAGAAATAGTCTTGCCTAGAAATGACAGCATAAATAAGACCAGAACAATGGTCCTATCGATAGATATGTAAATGCAGAATTGGCAAATTTTCATTTGGCCCTACTCCTCTAGACAGAGAACTACAGACAACTAATGAGTGTGGGGAGAAGGAGAATTAGTCTCTCCAGTGGTTATCCAACACATATGATCATCCCTGCAACCATATAAACATGAAAAACAAAAACTCATGGCGTCGTCTCTCTCTCTCTCTCTCTCGTGTGTGTCTGTGTGTGTGTGTGTATAACAATAATAATCAAAGAAAAAGGCCATTTAATTGAGAGTGGAGGGAATACAGGAGCGGATGGAGGGAGGGTACCTGGGAGGGGCTAGAGTTAGAAAAAGGAAGGGGGAAAGTTATATAACTCTATTTTAATTAAAAATGAATAAAAATTTTAAAGCATAATAAAATAAATAGTGAACAGGATGTAACAGGAGCTTAAAGTCCCTGATGTTTCAATTCTCTGAAATTTAATTGAAACAAAGAGCCACTCAATCCAGGTTCTGCTTCCTTCATTAAGAAATTGATCTAGCTATCTTTGTCAGGGGGATTCTGGACCACGCAGAATTCTCCTAAATTCACAGTCCTAGACTCCCCATCTCTGAGTATTTCAATACCATTTATAGCAATTTTCTTTTCAGTTATTTTTTTAATTTATTCTTCACTCATATAATTCATCTCAACCTTCCTTCTCTCCACTTCTTCTGGTTTCCTTCATCTAAAAAGAAAGGCAGGGAAAAGTTGCCTCTAGGCTGAGTTTTTCTTCAACTGTCTACTTCAATGGACAAACCGATTAGGAAAAAGGACAGACTCAGCTACCCGCTAAGTGGAGCTGTCATTTAGTTCTTCCCTCCCTATGGGCTTCAGCTGCAGGGCCTCTGGGACCACTCCACCTGTTGCTTTGCTCTGAGTTTTATCCTGGCTGCATTGGCGCATGGCACTTTTTCATTTCTCAGCAGCAGCTCACACAGAAACTTATTATAAAAGACTTTTATGTCTTCTACTTGGGCTGTCAACACTACAGCATCCTGAAAGTTTTGGGAAATATTTTTCAGCACTGCTGTCTGGAACATCGGTGTTTTTTGTTTTTGGGTTTTTTTCTTTTTTCTTTTTTTTTCTTTTTTTTTTTTTTTTTTGTGAGCAGCATGGAGGGGACCTTCCCGAGTCTGGCTGAATTCAGGGATGACAGGACAATCCTGAGAATCCATCATTTAGGCCTTAACAGAAAACAATGAATAAGAAAAATCTTTAAAAGAGTTGATTCGGTGTGTAGTGCTTGCCACAAAGCCTGACTACCTGAGTTCCATCTTCGGGACCCAAATGGTAGAGAAAGAACCAACTACTGATATATGCCTGTCAACATCTTGTATATACAGAAAACAACCAAACATTCTTTAAAATGGGAACTGTGTCTTCCTCTAACGTTATCGGTGAGTGGGATATAGTCAGTAGCTACAGACATGGAGCCTGTGTAGTCAAGAATAAAAGTAGCAAAAGCATACCTGCCAATAGAAGAGATAACCAGGAAAACAAATGACTCAGATACGCATGTGACAATACCTGTTTGGAGTCAAAATTCCATAAGTTGATTCCTAATGACCAAGTGACATCCAGATTCACTGGGCTTCACCCGTGGGAACCATGTGCTTCCCAAACTACTCAAAGCAGAGAGGGAGAGATTCTGGACCTCCATGCCAGTCTGTAGTGAAGAATGGGAACCCACCCAATCTATGAGGGGGTAGGGGGTAGAATCCTAGTTCATAGTTAATCACTGAAAAGGCAAAACCAGAGAAAACAGCAGTAGAGGGAGCAGAGGTCCAGATGTATAACAAATATTGACAAATAAGCCGTGTTTTCAAAACCTGCATTAAAAGTTTTACAATGAGTCTTTGAAGGCACCTGTCTTTTCTCATGCAGGAAATTAAAAAAAATCAACAGGAAGATGAGGTGACATCATTTAAAGCATAGAGAAAATTAACTTATCACTGGAATTTAGGAGCACAGCCAGTTTGATATAGCCTGATCAGAAGAGCAGAATACGCACGTATGTGAACACACAGGCCTGTTTGAATGGACCTCAACAGAAGTAGATGAGAGATTTGGAGTAAAACTCATCCATCATTCTGCTTCACATTTCCAGACGTGTATATCAGCATTTGAATGACTATAACAAAAACTATACTGAATGTTGTACCTTACCTGGAGAAATACTTCTAATAATCTACAATACCTGGAGTTTTTAATCTATAACATTACTAATATTTTTCTGTGATAAATTTCATATATGCAAAGTGTACTTTATGAGTGTTTTACTTTTAATCAATTGGTTTCCTAATTTTTGGATAGTTATCTTATTTCTATTTTTTCCACTGTTATGAGGTATTGTCTGCTGAATTCTATCATGTAAACCTATGAGTGATTATATCCTTATGGAAAATCCTGGATTACTTATACATGGTTCCGATCTGTACCTTAGAAGATATTTTGTCTAGCAGTTAAAATAAATTCACTCATAAATATTGACAGCATCTACATACGTTGATGTGTCCTCCCCACACCCAGGCATCCTGAGTATCTCCAATCCTCCAAAAGCTCTATGGGGAAATCATTCCACTGCTTTAATATCCCGTTAACTACTAACGGAATGCAACCTGCTTGCCAGTCATTCTTACACATTCTTTTAGGAATTCCCTGTGTGCATCCTTGATAGCTATGCTTGCCTTGTCCCTTTCTCCATGGAGCATGGGAATCTAGGTGTTGTCGGAGACTTCCTGACTCTGTATTTCCAACTCGATAAAGCTCGATGTTCATGGTGTCTTCTGGCTTCCATTATGTTCTACTTCCTATCTTGGTTACTTGCCTCACTTGATTTGTCCTTTCTCCCCCTGATTGACTCAATGGTTTGCCCTGAAGCTTGAAATGAAAGATTAACTTGTTTTCTTTATTATCAATATAGCGGGGATCCCATGTGTTTTAGTCACTCTTAATGTAGAAATGAGAATATGGTAGCAAAGAAAAAAAAATCTTCCTTGAATTAATTAATGGAATTTTAAAGACATGAATTTCCCTCTAAGTTTGGCAATTTCCATAATTAATTTTGGAGATGTATCATATGCAATCCTATTATTTTAAAAATAATCTGGAATTATAAGATGATTACTTGTTTGGCCTACAATAATTAGAGTGTTATTTCTATAAATTTCAATGTGAAGTGACTATGATTATATTATTGGGGTTTTTTCTCAAAGAATACGATAATTATAACTTCTAATTCATACAGTTTTGGTACTTTGTTGTCTGGCAAATGATCAATTTTTATAAATTGCCTCACAGTTGAGGGAAATCAGGATTTGCATAGTCTTCATATCTACCCTAAGATTTTTCTTTGCAACAGAGCTTACTGCATTCTAGTTGGAGAGATTGCACAGCCTTTCTCTTTGTCAGCTATGCAAAGTCAGTCTCAGCAGTACTCAGAAACTCAGCTTTTGGATCCCTGAATGTAGGCATGGTGCACCTTGCAGAGAGGAAGGCAGTATGATGGACTCCAGACAAAGGTTCAGGGCATCTGTCTGATGGGGGGCATGGCTGGATGATTCCAATCTGAAGGACATTCTACACGTATCAAATGATCAAGTGAAAAAAAAATGATCAAGTGTTCCCTAATTATACTCCAAGACCAAGTAACGGAACAGAAGAGGTGTCATTAGTGAAAGTACCAGGCTGTTCCAGTGAAGCCTTAACTATTATTACATTTACTTATTTCATCTTCTCTACATGCATGAGTGCCCAGGCGATGGGTGCCACATGTGAAGGGAGGCCAGAGGAAAACAAGAAAGCATCAGATCTCCCTTTCCACCACGTGTTTTCTGGAACTGAACTCAGTCCTGAGACTTGGTTGCAAGGACCCTTACCTGCTTCACCATCTCAGCAGCCCAAGAGCTTTCTTAATAGTAGGTCTCCAGTGTCAATTTCCTGGCTTTAGTCATTGTAATAAGATAAAGCAAAATGTCACCTTTACAAGAAACTTGATGTAGGGACAGAGGGGGGGATGGAAGGGGCATATTGGGAAAGTCTGCTATTTTTTCAACTTTTCCTCAACTCTAGAGTTTACTTCAAAAGGAGGAGTTAAAACCCATTTTCCATCCAAATGTAGTGGTAGATGCACTCCGGTGCCTGGAGCAGGAAGAATATTTATTTCAGGTCAGGCTGGGCTACACACTGATAAAAATCGCCCATTGGTTCAAAAAGACCTGCTTGCAAATCTTACAGATTCTATCAGTTTTAGACTATTTAAACTGAAGTAGTCTCTTCCTTCTCAATTTTTGTTTTCGTATTAGCAAATCTGGAATAACAGCTACCTCAAAAGATAATTCAGGGCACATACAACAAGTTACATAAGCACTCAGCCCATTATATGGACTCAAAAATCTGAAGTGGCATCTAATACTTCCTGTAGCAATGAGTATTCTTTATTGGCTGTACTAAATCAGATTCAAAATTCTGTCATACAGCGTTCCATGGTTCTAGACAATTCCCATCTATGACCCTTGGAATAAAATTTTGTTTAGGTTCCAAACCCAATGACATCCCCTAGGTTTGCTTCATGAGCCCAGAAATGATGAGGGTTGTGCCACTGTGAGAGAGGGGCAGTCAATGAGCAGAGGATGAAGAGTGGCAGGTGAGCCCTCTGTGGCATGAGCACACATGTTACCAGAGAATTAGATGACTGATTTCTAGGACAGGTGTTGGGAACAATTCAAACCCTCATTATCATCCCACAAACCTGGGGGCAGGATGCTAGATATCCAAACAGAACCACATGGCATCCATGCCACCAGCAGTTGCAGTGGATCTCTGGGGAAAACCCAGAGCCACCACTACTGCTGGACTGAAATAAGAAGTGAAAAAAAAAACAAAACAAAACAAACAAACAAACAAAATCTCTTGGCAACGCTAGAGACAAACCTGAATGTTTTTTTCTGAAAGAAAGCCACTGGCCTTGCTGCACACCATTGACTCTGTGGGCCTGACCCACCACCTTGCACCTGTTCTTGCTCCAGAGTTGGATCTGTGGACCAGATGCACCATCTTCATTCCTTGCTGGTGGGAATATAAAGTGATCTGCCACTTTGAAAGGAGCCAGCTCCTTAAAAATGCACACACATAGCTGCCACATGGCCTGGTACTCTTTACCCAGGTACCCCTCCCAAATAAAAAAAATACCCATTATAAGGTTACAGCTTGCATCTACTGACAGCACATTGAAATGACCCAAAATTTCACCTCATGGTGACAAGAAAAATCAGGAAGCACTGTGGAATGAAATGGTACTCAGCAATTAAAAGGAAAGAAGGATTGTGTTGTGAAAGGAGAGGGCAGTTTCTAAGAAAGAATGAGAATGTCCAGAGTGTCCGAGATAAAAGGATTAGGCTTTGGGAGGAGTAGCCAAAAGAAAGGCCTAGAAAGAAAAAGAAAATGTAACACATTTTGAATTAGAAATAAAAAAAAAATATAGGGCTTAGAAATGTGCCATGGGCGCTCTACAGGTGGCTTTATTAAGGGTGGAACTTCTGGGAAAATGAGTACATTATCTCGTTCAGGGGATAATTATTCCTCCCACTGCCTTAGCGTGCTTTTAAGTGAACCAGATTTTCCATGAATAGTCTCTTGACCAGGTAATTGACAGGTCCAGCTGGATTAAGTCTTAAGGACAGGAATGATAATATGCAATACTATAATCTTTGAGGAAGACCATAATGTATGGTCTCCACCAAGGACCATAAGTAAAACTCAGATTCTTTTCTTCTGACCCAGGGAGAAGTAGCTTTTCCTTAAAGACCTCAACAGAGCACTGGCATCTCCATGTTTTTGTATACTGTTGTAAATCTTAAGGGGGAAATTGTAATGCTTCTATATCGAAGGTGACTAAGGGAATGGTAAGTGTCAAAGTCCACTGTGGTGGTGTGGTCCCTCCTCAGTGAACTCCAAGACTACTGCCTAGGCACCTGGCAGAATTGTACATTTTACATAAACTTTCAGTCTTCACAGTTGTCTCTGCTTTTTCCCAACTCCCAAATGATCTAATACTGATAAATGTTAGCAAAGGATGTTTGTGTCTGAGTGTACACTCTGTTGCTGGAAGAGCTATTGGTGAGAATATACAAAGCACTAGGGTGCTTCTGGGAAAGAGTCAAGAATGTTCTAGTGACTAACAAGATAATTCAATGTTTTCTAAGTTGGGGTGCAGAGAGAAAGGAAGACTTGAATATGCATTGAGCCCCTATGTCATTGCTTCTCACATTTGCGAATTAAACAAGCAATGAATCTCTGATAGCCAGTAATATTCATGGAGGCATTCAGTCCATGCTCAGAAAAAGGCAGCCTCTATGACCCCCTTTATAGAGCTTCCTTAATTTTGCCAGAATGATGCCAGAGACATACCATTATCAGCCCCACTTTGAAATGAATGTGGTTCATGAGGTTGAATAACTCATTCAAGAAAAACCATGCTTTTGGCTATATGGAGCAGTTCACCCTAGATGGTAGGTTTGTGACTGTTCTTCCACTGGGTCCCCAAAGAGGTCAGAAGACACACAGTGAGATGCCCTCTCCTGTTGGTGCTCAATGTTGATTTCTGGGTGGGCTTAACCTGTGAGACTCCCAACACCCTTCATTCAATACTGATGAAATGTAACATAACCTTAACACACCAAATACCTGGGAACATTTCATTCCCCCAAAAGGGATTCCACCTAGAGATTACTTTAAAAAATAAGTTTTTGTTTCCCTTGACATGTCATTTCTTGAAGCAGTGTTCTTCCCTTGCTGCTCCGCTGACCCTGGTAGTAGCAGATACAATTCATTTCTTATGCAGACTGACAAATAGATGCTGGGTATATGGCATCGCATATCTTGACTTCATTATTTCCTCATAGCAAAGACTTGAAGCTGTAATGTGTGAGAAGGAAAAAGGTGCCAACATGACATTTACTCCTGCTAAGATGAATCTGATTAATTCTACAAGACGCAGCATCTTAACTCTTTGTAGCCTACAGGAGAGATCCTGTCTCCCTTTATGGGATCGCCATTCTTTACAGATGGAAGTGTAGCATAAATGCTTCTTCCTCAAAAGGGTCTATAAATGCTCTGACAGGAGACCCAGCTCTACAGGCAAAAAGCTGCAGATGAGGCAAAGGCACCTTTTAGATTGAAAAGTCCCTCCAATTCAATTGGAACTGACGTTCCAGTTCACCAATAAAAAGCAAGCCAGAGTGAAAGCCAAGGCCACAATGAACAGTGTTATTGTTTTCCAAAGAATGGTAGGATGAGGTTTATTTTTATTTTATTGACTCCAGTGAGATGCTCTTCATAGTCCTATGGCCTCAGGGTGTGTGTTCAACAGTGATTCTACATTTCAGCGATCCCATACTTGGAATAGATATTAAAATAAAATGCCAAAATGACTCTCAGTTTTCACTTAGAAACCTCTCCTCCATGGAAATACACCTGAAATCACGACCACGGGGTTAATTGAAAACAAACAACAATCGAAGACCAGGTAATTTTGTTGTCAAACCTAGGACATGTGGAGAAAAAAAAGAATACGTTTAATCCAGAATTGTTTCCTAGCCAATATTTCTCATGGTAGAAAGCTGATTTCCTTCCCCTTTTTTTGGAGTGCAACTTTTCTAACTCTTTTGACGTCATAGCACCCACATCGCAAACCTGCCTAAGGGAGTACTTGATTGTCACTCAGCAACTGCTACTGCTAAATCTTGGGGTTCCCAACATTTATTTAAAAAGTGATCTTCCAAAAGTTTAGTGCTCTGTATTCAAAAACTTTCTTTATTAATTTCCATTATTGAGAGAAAATATGGCAGCTCTCCAGTTGGGTTCACTATCCTGACAGGATCAGTTGAAATGTCAAACATGCAGAAGCTGCAGGGAAAATAACACCAATGTGCCCGATAGTGTGTCACTAGAAGAGAGAAAGGTAGACATCAACAACACCCATACACAAAGGAAAAAGATGGAAGGATGTCAGCGAGTTAAAAATATGCCTTCCATGGTGTCTATAATCTTTTCCTTATGCACATAGCCGGTAAGTTCCTAGGGAGGTCAGAAGCTCAGCTCTGAGGAGCAAGATGGGTTTGAGAAGTCTTAAAAATCCATCCTTTAAGCAAAGGAGGAAAGTAGCCATTTTTGTGACTTTGTAAATAGTGTTCACCTTAGCATCCTTACTGGTTGTATCCCACAGGGTAGGTGGAGGGGGATTATTTAACTACTGGTGATGATGTCATGATGGAAAATAAAAACAATATCTTCTCTCAAATAATGTAGCTGGTTAAGGAAAGAAGAGTGGATTTGGAGTTGAAGAAAACAAAGGGGATATTCAGGCGACCGGTGACCCTAGAAAGTCCTGGTGCCCTTGCAAATATCAAGAATACAAATAAAACAGAGTGCAGGGAAGTGACACATGGCTCAGGGCTTTAAATACGAACACATGTCCTGACCGAGGACAAGAGGAGTCCAAGAACAAATAGGAAGCGCTCCTCCTTGGTGAGTTTAGATTCCAAAAGAAGCCTTTTTGTTTGAAGACTTAAGGGGACCCTCTGTGACAGGCAAGTCACCCCGTCTGCCCAAGGAGCCAACTCTCTCCTACTGCCTTCCTCTTCCAGACTGGCATGCATGAGCTTTTGTTTGCCTAGATTGACTCTTGCCAGAGTGATCAAGTAAGGGACCTTTTTGTACCCCTCTATAGAGGTCTTTAGTAAGGAGGACAAGAGGCTGGGTGAGCTATTCCTTGACCACTGATGCTCACACACAGGGAAGAGCAGTTCTCTCTCCATGTTATAAAACTCTCATTGAACGCCATCCAGAAATCTGCTGCTTCAATTTCTTCATCCCATCTGTTTCCCTCTCCCTGGCTATATTTGTTAATATTTCCTCAAGCAGCAGGCTGGATTGCCCCCGCGATGCCACTGAAAAGGGACATGGATTGATCATTTTTGCGGGATGGAGATATGTTTTTGAGGCAAGATAACAGAGAATGTGCTGCTTTTCTATGTAGTCACAAAAAGAAGTTTTTCAAGCAAAAAGGAGGGAAGGAGAAAGGGTGAATGAAGGGAGGGAGGGGGAAGGAGAAAATGGAGAGGAAAGGGAGAAAAAGGCAAGGAGAGAGAGAGAGAGAGAGAGAGAGAGAGAGAGAGAGAATATGCACCTGGTAGGCCTGTAGAGTTGGGGGCAGTGGAGAGCCTCTTATCCGATCAGCTCTTAGCTCTCTCTCTCTCTCTCTCTTGGCACTATGAGAAAGCTCCCTGCTCAGCCCACCATGTGTCAAATCTATCATTTCATATGTCAGCAACCATTATTCCCTCTTTTGTCACCAGTTTTGACCAAAAGATGAAAAATTGCCATCTTGCTCACACAAAATTATTGCCGGGAAGGGGGCCCATAGGAGAGAGGGCAACTTCTGGAGGGGAGGAGGGATCCAAGGTGAGAGGCAGGGAGGCTTCCGCACAATGTCTGGGTTAAAAGAATATTGATCTGCCTTCTAAAAACTGTTGATGTCCCTGAGCAGGGGATGACAGATGGTGGCACGCACGCACACACAAATAAAAAGTAAAAAAATAAAAAAGACCGTCTCCAAGGACATTGGACCTGCTCTGAGTTTTCTGTTCGTATTTGTTTGGTTTTGTGGGTTTCTGCACTGGGGATTTCAACAAAAATAAGAAAATATTAAAGAGAAATGGAGCAGCCGCAAACACGATACAGAGGAAAACACGGGGGAAGAAGGCCAAGCCAGAAGTGGTAAAGGCACACACTCCAAGCAGGGCACGGAGGACATAAAGTGCCGCTGCCTGAGATGTCTCTGTGCCCAGTGTGGATTCAGCGCTGGATGCTTACAAATACAGAAAAAGAAGTGGTTTAATCCAAATAGGTATCTTTAATTATGGCAAGTTAGGCATTTGAAAATAAATTTGAACCACATATGAAGTATGATGCTGACGTTCATAGACCCGCAAAGGAAAAGAAATATAGAGGCTCACATTCATTGGGCAAAGACAGGATGGCGAGGCATAAATCCAAATCGGAGGCTTGAGTAATTTTTCCCAACTGTAGAAACTGAACACCCAATAAGGCGAAGGGACTGAGGAACATAAAACAGCCACTATTTGCTTCCCGTTGGGGAAGAATGCAGGCTTGTGACTAGGGGCTCCACCCCGTGTCACACACCTTGGCAGGTTTTTCATTATTCAGGGAGAGGACCTTTAACCTATTATTTCTGGCCCTCTCTTCTACTCTATCTTCTCCTGGTGACCACCTAAAGACTGATCAGTTAGCAATGTAGAATACTTGGGAAATGTTCGCGTAGGTCGACACAGAATGTGGTTGTACTATTTATTCTTCACAAATTTATAAATTCCCTTCTCTCTGTTCATGATAGCAGATTCTAAGCTCTAGAATACCCTCCTCATATGTGAAAGGCCTGGTCCTAAGGATCTCCAGTTCATAATTCTATGAACTGCATCTATAACAAACTCAGAAAATGCTAATCTTTGTCATCATTCTTTTTTCTACTCCCTAGATACTTGTTCGCTGCAGTATCTCTGATGCTTCTTACTAGAGTCACATAATCTCTCCCTTTTAGTAAACTTCTTAGCGCTTAATGGTACTGAAGGGCCACCATGTGAAAACCATTTTGTCCTGCACAGGCAGAGGGCATGTCTAATTCATGGTAATTCATTGAGCTGGCCATAGGATAATTATATTGTTCAAGTAAATTCCCCAGTATCTAGAAAGAATAAAGAGAAACATATGGAAAGTGTGCTCCAGGAAGTTGGGAAGTAGAGGAAACCCAGGAAGACAGGTCTAGTGTACTCTTTGAGGTGCCATCCTTGCTTTGGTTCTGTGTCTTTGAGAAAATGGCCCTTTTGCTCCCAGTGCCCAGGCTCTGGAAGATGCAAAGACAGTGGCAGGATTTGCTGCACCTTTGAGGCCTGTTCCTCTGGGTCTCAAGGAGTAACTCAAAACTTCTGTTGAAAGTCTGTGTATTTTTAATGTATATGCCCTGGAGCATTTTGATTTTTCTTTCAGTGTGCTCACACATCATAATGCCATGTCATTAATAAGGGAAGATAATACTGACATATACCGTGGCTATCTCTACTGCTGCCAACCCTTATAAGACACCAAAGATTTGAAAACCTCAGAGATCCCCTGTTGAATGAACGAAAGCAATAGAGAGCTACATTTGAAGCTGGGCTTGTAACTCAGAAGTCAAGAACTTGCCTTGTAGACATGAAGCTCTAAGTTCAATCCAACCAGATCCCTCACCAAGAATTCACCAGAACAAAAATTCAGTTGTTCAATTTGAAAGAGTGACTGTCCAAGATCAACTCTGTCCATCTGATTTTAATAAACCCAAAATGTCCAGACTAGGAATCTGTATCCTGGGAATCTACGTCCTGGGTATCTGTCTACTAGATATCTATATCCTGGGTATCTATATACTGGGAATCTAAATACTGGGTATCTATGTACTGGGAATATACATACTGGGAATCTAAATACTGGGTATCTGTATACTGGGAATCTACACATTGGGTATCTATATACTG
>JAQHUG010000272.1:1968196-1987465 GCA_028555095.1 Dicrostonyx torquatus | reverse complement strand
TAGTTTTAACTTTTGTTACCCCAAAAATCAGTTTTGACCTTTTGTTTCTTTGGGGGGAAAAAAGAAATCAAATGCTTTGGCACTGAATGGCAGTCAAAAGAATGGTGAGGCTTCACCACACTATTGGACTTGAGCCTTCCAGGAAGAGGGAAAGTCAGCTCAATTAAAAAATAACCTTGGGCTGGGAGGAATGGTTCAGTGGTTACAGGCATTTGCTGCTCCTGCGCAGAACTGAGATTAAGTTCCTAGCACCAACATGGAGGTGCACAACCATCTATAACTCTAGTTCCAGGAAATCTGATGTTGTTTTCAGATTTCCACAGGCACCAGGCACACAATGGTATATTTGTATAGGCATTCAGACCAAACAGTTTTACAGATAAAATAAAATTAAAAAATCTTTCAAAAATCCTTAAACAGAACAAAGCAACAACAGGACCCACAGTGTTTTCATTGCCTACTGCAAGTTGAAGCCCTCACAGAAATTTGTTTTCAAATTCCTGCATATTGAAAATGTCTGAATTCTTTGGCCTCCATGGAATAACTGTTAATATTAACTAGCGGCATAAATAAAATGCTTAATTAAAAGTGCATGGCAAAGAAAATCCAGATTTTATTGCCCGTGGCATGGTTTCTGCATCACACTTTTTGCCTATACGATATTTGGAAATTTGCTTAGTCAACCAGTATCAAGTTACTCATGTTTGAAACTCCCAATTTCTATTCAGTATCTATTAGATCATCATTTACTAAGTCAGATGTATCAAGATCTTGCTATGGATGGCAACCTGTTTTTCCAGCTCCACACTTTTCAGTAACACTGTAATGCAATGAAATCATGCTGAACAACTTTTCACCCAAAAGCTACACTTACTACATACACTAAAGGAACGTATAGAATAATAATTCTCCCTTCACTAAGAACATACCCAAGACAATGCTGATGACAGCATGACAAACCAGAAACGTAGAGATTTCAGGCTGCCATGGCTGTTTTGTGGTACTAAGAAATGCTTGTTCTTAATCTCCTTGAGAATCCTGTGTCTCGCACATTGTCAGGATACCATTAGAGTTATTAATAACTGCACATCTTAAAATGATTAGCTACAAAGTTAAATTTTAAATCAAAATGCCCCCTTTATACATTGACTTCAAATTGTACAGCATGAGAGGAGGGGACCGACTGTAAGCTCTGGGCCATTGTTCTTAAGAGTCCCACTTCAGGTTATCCCCCAAAACATTTGTGTCCATTGTTTCCATGTCACTGTGATCACAGTTCCCGACGAAAACTACTAGAGGGAAGAGAGATCTATTTTGCCTTCTGGCTCCAGAGAGTATCAGTCCATCAAAGCAAGGAAACGTGACAAAGCAGCTCAGCTGGAGGCAGAAGGAATGTGTGGCAGAGGCTGTTTAGATCACAGTGAACTATAAAGTAGGGACTGGGGTCACATTGGGTGACCTTCTGGAGTCCTGATTCCAATCTCCAGTACCACCTCTTAGAGTTTCCTCAGCACCCCAGAATAGCACAACTAGCTGGGGAAAAAAAAACAGTTAAAACAGGAGTCTTAGGGACAATTCAGCTTCAAACCACAGCAATGTCTGAGTTCTTTGCCTTTCTTTGGTCTGTTTATAATGTCTCTCTCTTCCTTCTTTTTTCCTGCTTCTATCTTTTTAACCATGAATACTCTCTTTGCCTTATTCTAAAACAATATTTATATAAAGAAATGTCACATAATTAATTGCATGTTCAAATCAGTACATCTTTAGAATTTAAAAAATATTAAAGAAAATATCTGTGCTATAGAAAGACAGGGTGAGATCTAGACGGCTGCCTCTTCGGTAGCAACAGGAAAAGTTCTTACTTATATCTTTAGAAGAGTAAAAGCAAGAACATGGGGGAAAAGGCAAGGGTCTCAGGGACAATGACACCATGTTGTAGATGGACTAATGGGAACCAAGTTTTTCAAAAAAAGACAAGGTAAGTCCAGGCCTCTCCCACTGCAGAGACAAGCAGAGGAACTCAGCCCATCAGTGGGCTCTCTACCATGTCTGAGTACTGCATAATCAGCATCTCTTTTAATCCAGATGGGTCAGCCATCCCTTGATACAGAACATGAAGAGAAGAGAGAGACCCCACAAGTACAATGAGAAATGACAAAGTCAGTGTTTTTAAATGTGTGCGTGTGCACACACCAACACACACAATGTCACACTATAAAATAAATTATAATAAATATGGCAAGAGAGCCTGTAGTCTCCCATTGAATCAGGAAATATACATGATAGTCTGGAGCAATGTGTTACACTAGAAAGGAACTACTCCAGAAAAAGAAAGAAAAAAAACACAGTACTGGGAGAGTACTAGGAAATACAGGGTCAATTGAAACAACAGGATCAAAGATGAACCATGCGGTAATAAAGTGATGCCCAAAGCACCAGTCTGCACGAGTGCCTAGACTGTAGAAAATTAAATAAGTAAAAAAGAGGACAGAAATCTCCTTTGTAGAAAAGACTTTTTTGAAAGTCTTACCACATAGCCCACGTGATGTTAAGATGGAATTCTTCCTCCCTCCATCTCCTAAGTGCTGAGTGACGACATAGGTGTGTCGTTAAGCTCAGAGAACCTATGTGATGTCTCCATCCTTAAACCAGTGGATTCTAAGCACCCACACATGGCAACTTCTTTCCAAAGAACAGTATGCCAAGGGGAGAAAGGAAGGCATGGCACCCAGTATCCTCTACAGTACAAGAGCCTGACAAAGACTTCAGTTGGAATTCAAGGTCAATATTAACAGTGATGGGCGGTAGTGGTAGGTCGTGTCCTTGAGAAGATCCATTGACAATGAAACTATTCTTCTACATGCTTCCTCCTCAAAACTAATCTCCACTCTGATCATAAATAAAAAACTCATGAGCCAAAGAAACATTAAGACTTAGTGGAATGTGGCATATGGAAAGGGACTATAAATGCTAACTAAAGAAAAGAAAAAAGATCATTCTCAAGAATAACCTACTAATACAAAAAGTTCATCACTGGTAAAAGATGTACCAACCTAATCTAAAATGTTATGTCAGCTTGTATTTCTTTGTTGTAAAGAAATGCCAGACCCTGGACACTATAAAAAGAAAAATAGGTTTATTTAGTCCATGGTTTTGAATACTAAAAGTCCTATTATCATGGTGGTGATTCCAATGAAGGCCTCTTCCCCCAACCACATCACATCATGGCAAGAAGCATCATGACAGGAGTGTTTGTCTAAAGGCTAACTCACAGAGCATGAGAGGAAGCCAGACAACAGGGAGGAGTCACTGTTTCTCCTTTGAATACCTCACTTGCCTCATGAGAATTATGTCATTCCTTTCAAGGGCAGCATCCCAGGGGCTTCCCATTATGTGACACATCTTTTAGATCTCCTAACTTTTTTTTTAAACTTTCCTTTCTATTTATTCTTTGTGTCTTTCACATCAAGCATCTTCATCTCATTCATTTTTCCATCCCTTCATATCTCCCTTCTTCCCTTGCAACCTCCTGCCCTGAAAAAAAGTAAAATAAGACTTAAGGGGAAGATGAAAATAAAAATAAAAAGACAAATCAGTCTCATTATGGAAGCTGTAGAGTGATACAGTAAGACTCACACTAAACCCTTTCTTCCATATATCTTTAATTGCAAGTGTTCATTGCAAAAAGTCATTGGTCTGGTTCAAGGCTTCTGGCTTCTGCTACACTATTGATGCTGGGTCCTCACTGGGACTCCTCTTGGTTATCCTGCTGTTGCCCTATGTCACAGAGATCCTACAGCTTTAGGTCTGTAGGACTGGTCCCTTCGCATCTATAACTTTTTAATATCATCACACTGGGCAGTAATCTCCTAACAAATGAACAATTTATATTACAACTCATCCAAACCTCAGCAAAGGCTAGCAACAGGACGATATGAGGGTGGGGTGTGTGGAACCGTCGAGCACAATCCACATTAAAACTCTTCTACATTTTTTTTCAATGTGTAGTGGGGCTGGAAAAATAGCTCCGCAGTCAAGAGCACATACTGCTCTTGCAGAGGATTCAAGTTTGCTTACCAACACCCACATCAGTGACTCACTGCTGCCTCTAATTCTAGCTTCAGGGGATCCCACAGCTCTGACTTCTCTAGGAGCTTGCACTCACCTGCACACACCTACACATAGACATACACACATAGACACACAGACCACATAACAAAAATAAAATAAATCATTAAGAGAACAAGTTGTTCAAAATAAAGACAGGAAAGTAAAATAAAACCAAGTGGGAGGATGATGGCTGCAGAACGGCCCAGGGAAAATCTGAGACACTGGTTGCCCTGGTGTCTTTCATTTCCAAGTTTGAAGACTGGAACAACTTTATTCCCAGTCACAAGTACCATCTAAGGCTCAACTGTCCCAGAAATGACCATGATTCGAGCCTTCTGATAGCCTAAAGTTGGGGTATTAGCTTCAAGTCCTTTCTGCACAGACATGTCTTAACTTCAGGGACACCTCCTCCCACTCTCACAGAAGCATACAGCTCAGTGTCACTGTCAATCCAAGCTACCCACTGTCCCCGAGGCCTGTAGACCTGAGAAGCTGGAGAAGTAAGAAGAAAGAATTTAGCATAACCAAACCCTAGCTCTGGCCACATCTTCCAGGACCTTTTCAATTCATTTCGAAGAAGTAAAATGACAAGACAAAGATTGCTGGCTGAACTTTCTTTTCAGCTTTTGAAAATTAATTTTCTAGGTTTAGCACACACCAAGTAACAGGCTTCATTATGAAAGTTTCATCTTCTGTAGTTTCTGCCTCTAAAATAATTCTTCCCAAAGTAGCCCAGTGAGACATCTACCCACCCTCCACCCTGTCTCTTGTCTCTGGTAGCTGCTCTTCAGTGATTAAGAAATGAAGATTCAAGGTCAATACCTTCCCACGCCTGACTGCTTACAGACTAATGTCACAGAACGGCTCAGTGAGGACAGCCCCATCTGTGTGCTCCTCCAAAACTTCCAGGACACTGGCTCAGTGTCTGCATGTGCTCGTGTGGTCAGAAAAATGGAACCAAACAAGATGTCAATGTTTCTAACTCTTTGAAAAGATTATTTGTGTGTGGTTGAGTGCTTTGTTTGAGTGAATGTTTGTGCACTGTGCGTGGGCAGTGCCCTTAGAGGCCAGAAGAAGGTATCAGATCCATTATAACTGGAGTTACAGACACTGTGAGCTGGCCTGTGGGTGCCTGGAACTGAACCAGGGACTTCTGGAAGAACAGCCAGTGATCTTAACCACTGAGCCATCTCTTCAGGGCAAGATATCAATGTTTAAAATTCTCTTCTGAATCACGTTCCTTCATTCAAAGATTTGAATTTTCCTTAACCACCTAGGTCTAGAACCTTACAAGAAAGAACTTGTTTTTTACTTCTAGCTCACATCCAAATCATATGCGGATGTAAAAGAATGGCAATAATTCCCTGGACCACCAAATATTTCCTTTAAAATTCTTCACAGCGCTTCACTAATCATAATTTTAAGATGAATGGCTATGCAGATGTCTCTTTACCTCTCTAAGCATAAGTTTCTTCCATGTGTGAAATCAAAGGGTTAGATTTTATCCATTGTAGTAATAATCAAGAGATACCCTCTCTGATCATTGAACCCATTATGGAAGACAGTATTATCGTCTATTTTTAATATTAGTGATATATGCATTGATTTAATTGTTACAATTTGTGGAATTATTGTTTGCATTTGGCTTGTAAAATATCTAGATACAATTAAGTGACTCTCTAACCCTTATTTCTAAAACTCTGTTTCTAACATATATCTCATCAGGGACTTGTTCATGGACCAACTCCTTAAGCTGTTGTGCTGAAATCAGGTAGTGCTCATCAAAAGGGCTGCCAAAAGTCTGAGTTATGGATACCTTTGAGAGCTTAATGGAAAATGTGCAGTATCTTTCAAGAAATAACACACTTTAGTGTAAATTCACATTTCTAATCACACTTGCAAAATAGGGTAAGGTCCCTAAACATGGATCTCTATTAAAGAAATACGGGAGTGGTAGTTCAGAGGAGAAAGCATTTGCCTAAGCATAACCGTGAGGGACAGAACTAAGATGTACAGAACTGTTGTAGGAGCGAGGCCGGTGTGGGAGCTGTAACTCCATGCTGCAACCCCAGCATTTACCAGGCAGAGGAAGGATACCTGGGGCAATCTGGCTAGCTGCAATTGGCTAGTTTCAGTGAGAGATCCTGACTCGATAAAGTAGAGGGTGGTTAAGGATGTTATCCAACATCAGTCTCTGCACACATGTACAAGCTCACACATAGAGTCATGCATATACGCATGCACATAGCATTACAACAGACAACAAGTAAAAATGAAAAGAAAAAAATAAATGATGGACTAAAAGGCTCATATTTAAGGAGCCATGGAACATATTTTAATATGATTTTTTTTTCTCCCATCACTCCCTAAGCCCCTTAAGGGATTCAGTCTAACTCCAGTTATTTATAGATTTGCTCAGTAAGTATTGAAACACAATGATTAAAAAATACATATGAGACATTTAAGCAATTTGTAAATGCCTCTGTGTGTGTGTGCATGCTTGTGGCGTGTGCTTTAAATAAACTAGAAGAGACAACAAATATGTAAGGATAGTTACCCTTCATATTGGAGTAAATGGGCATTCAATGAAACTATATTATCCAAACCGTGTATCCAAATGCAGAAGGATAGCAAGAGAGTAGCAGTGATTAAGCAAGGAAGATTAGCGTGGTGTATACATAGAGCTTTATATTTCCTTCTAGGTTCAGAGACACCTCTTCCAGGATATGACGCAGTGTCTGATGCCTGGGTATGACAGTTGCACATGGCTTTCTGCAGGGCTGTTCTCTACAAACCGAGAGCTGTGGCTTATGAAGCGGCTGCAGAGACAGTAAATGGCGAATGCGGGTGGTCGAGGTCAGGCCAGGCAAATGACAACCCAGAATAACCATCCACAGATAGAGACCGCCACATATGAAGCAGGGAACCAGTTTGTACACCAATTGCTTTTGTGCTTGCACAAAGCCCTCTGTATCGGACTCAAACATCGAGCCTTTAACCTGACACCAGGCAATGATGTCTTAACTTAGACACAGTAGGCAGTTAGGTGCGTCCTCTCAAAATAATCTACTGTCTCAATACAAATGTGTGCCTTCTATTGCAATATATAATGCATTTTAACATTTTATAAAACAATTTCTCAATGATATCCAATTTGAATGTACTGAAAACATAATGTCTTATTTAAATAAAGCTTGAGTAAATTTGAGGGAAAAACAAACATCAACCCGTTAAATTCATTAGTAATATTATCCTTGATATGCTCTTTGCACTGATATTAAGTTCTGAATAAAAATTTCCATGTTGCATAATGATGTCAATATGAAATTTGACAATATTTATATAACATATTTCAATCAGCATTTGTTGTTAATTAAGAATTTAAGTGCCAAATTGTGTGAGATTAATTTCATTTAAAAATGTATTATAAGTACCTACCAAGTGGCAGTTACAGACCTAGCTGCTGGGAGGGAATTAGCCATTCTGAAGAAATATATAAAACTATTTTTCCAGAAAGTTATGATTAAAAATAAAATCAACTTTCTCTTGTAGAGTTGTATCATTTCTGACTGAAAACATGCTGTTTGAAGATGAATTATAAACTGTCAGAATTCATGGTTATGAACAGGAGTTTCCAGATACATATAATGACTTGGAATTTGTGTTTAATCTAACAAACCACACTGACTATTGGATTTGTGTGTCTGTGAATATAAAGATTTATTGTCCCTGGAGGTAATTATTGACCTCAATATCTTATCAGTCAATATTTACCTCTTGGGCCAATAAATCTTGATATAACCTCATGAAAGTCAATATCTGTTTAATAGTGTACGTGGAAATCTGTAATAGTTTGATAACAGGCTTCAATGTCATGCTGGCCAGGATGCCCCTCACATCTGAGGGATACTGGAGCATTCTTTCTTTGTAACATAGACCGAACAGCTCTGACTCCTGTGGTCCATTCGTGTTCTCTCTAACTCTGGACTGAAATTTCTACATTACACTTTAACTGTGTTTTGCACATGACCCTTGCCTTTTCAAACAATTTGTAAGTCCATTCATAACCTGCAACTAATTTAATGCTCCTTTCGTTTCATTCTCTGCTCCGGGCATAACTCCTCATCATTTCAAATCAAACGTGCTTCTTTGGACAGACAGGATTTTGACACATGGTGCCTGGCAAGGTTACTACGTCAGTCATGGCTCTTCCAGCAATGCTGTTCTGATTTTACCTCTCAAAGCATGCCCCAGGCTCAGGAAGAACCCAGAGTTGTAAAGATGTCGGGTCAGGGGAAGAGTATTTAATAGTGAGTAGGACCATCTTTTATTCTGAGAAGTGAGACTGTGGATCCCATTTGAGTGGTGTGGAGTACAAGGAACCTGCTGCAGGATGTGGTAATTTAATAGCTTGACAAGACATCCTGGTTGATGAATCCCTGATAAATATGCATTGACTGGACCACCAAAGAAGCAAATACTATACTCATTTTTGATGTTTCATGTGCACTTTCTGAAATATTAAAAAACTGCAAAGTAACTAATTATATGCTTCTTCAAAGAGTCCCCTGTATTGGTCAGGGAAAACAGTGAATCAACAATTAAGTAAACAAACATACTACATTTCCACTGTGGCAGACATCTTTAGTGGGTTTTGCATATTCTATCAAGGTTTCAACACCACCCCAGGCTTCCTGAATCCTGAACTAAGAAGTTCCACCAGTTGTCACAAACTGGGCTGGATTTGCTTGCTAATAGCAGTCTGCCTTCCTGCTCCTGCCTTGCACTGATCAAGGCTTGAAACCCAAAGGCATCTTCAGTTTATGGAGTTATACTCATTGCTCATCAGCGTGCAGTTAAACTTGACCATCAAAGGGAAAATGTCTATGTCATAGTTGGTCTGGGCAGCTCCTTGCCCATTTCCACAAACATGGCCTTTGTAGATCTCCAGGGATTGACAACATCACAGAAGAAGGGGTTCAGTCTTGGGCTGTAAAGCCTTCTTGATGTATTCTTAGCAAAGTACCAACTGCTCTCAAAATTTGATGTAGTGCCGGAAATGAAAGCAATGTGACCTGGGCAAACTTTGGTTCCTTCTTTGGTCTTCCAGGTCACAAACTCTGGCTGTTTTATCTAGTCTTCTTGAAAGTTCTGGTAGAATTCTGTGTTTGTGTTCCTTAATCACTGTTGAACTACTGTCTTTCTCCAATTCTTTAATTGATATCTATCTTCTCCTCAATGTTCTTGACTTGAAGAATTCCTACCTGGACAGTACAAGTGTCTACTTATTTAGTACACATATTATATTGGGTGCTATAAAGTAATCGAGAGGTGACTTAAGTTGCACAGGACAACATTTGTAGATAACAAGAAAATAACATAAAATTTTATGTAAAAGACATAAGCTTTTTTTTGCTATCTATGGTGGATCCTAGAACCAATCATCTGTAAACACAAAGATAACTACTTATAAATGTAATACATCATAAATTGATCCACCACCTCGCCAAGCTTCTTTCGCCTTATTATTTGTTATCATATACTTTTGTTTAAAAGAACATGAATATAAGACCTATATTCTTAGCAGTGATTTAAACATGTGACACAGCACAGTAAATATAAGCATGACATATAGTAGAGCTCTAGAATTTATTCATCTCCTGTAAGCAGAATTCTATACCACTTGGTCATCTCTGCATATTAAATTTCTTCATCTCCTGGCAAATACTATTCTACTTGTGGATGGTTTTACTATTCTAGATTCATCATGAAAAAAGTATCACATATTGTTTGTCCTGTATCTGGTTCATTTTATTCAACATAATTAGGCTCCAGGTTTATAGATTTATTTAAAGAATAGCATGACATATATATGAATACAGCTTTACAAATGTAGAAGTACCAAGAGAAAATTCTGTGTATTAAATCTCAGAACTCTAGGAATTATAAAGAAGCAATTAAACTCTAGAATCCATTATATAATTAGCTATATTAAATGATATCAATGTCACAGAGCAGTTGAGAATTTTTTTTTACTTTGATTTCCTTTACTCCTCTCTAAAAAGGACTTGAAATTTTAACAGGTCCACCAGGATAAGCCAAGCTAAATAACCTTCCTCAGAATCCCTAGCTCAACAATGTCTGTACTCTCTTATCCCATGGAAGATGACATGTATACAAATTCTAATAAACAGAGTAATTTTGTACAGCCCAATTTTATCTATCAAGTCACTCCATTCTTTTTCTATCAATAAGTAACCCCATTCTTTCTGGGGACTGAAGATACTTCTGTTGGAATTCAGGGAAAGGAAGCCAAGAATTTTCTTCATTGGTTACAATTCGTATAGCCATAAATTTTCGTAGGGGTATTAAACATTACTTCTGCATCCCAATGTGCTGAAAAACTTTTTGCTGAGAGATTTGAACAAGTGCCTATTTACCTGAATGAGGGCACCATGACAGACCAAAGAAATTACTCCATTTAAATCTAGCACAGTAAATTTATAAAGTTATTGGCATTACAAGAAACTGTCCAATTCCTCTTATACCTTCCAAAGTTTCAGATCAGAAGTAGTTCTTTAGTACAAATCTAATTTGTATTCTCTTTCCATTGCATTGTGCCAGTTCTAAGAAATGTTAAGTCAACACCTCTGTCCCATCCTCCATTTTTGAAATCAGAAGTTAGTGCAGAGGAGACCATCAATATGTCCCTTTCTTGTTAAAATTCTTCCCTTAAACAGGCAAGATCTTTTTTGACAGACTGCTGAGCTGTGGTGGCATATCGAATTCTCTACTGCAAAAATCACACAGCAGTCACCATGGCCTGCTTATATGTTACTTTCAGAAACTGGATTATATTCTCTAGTCTATCACCCATTCCCAAAACGTCTCCCTACTTAATAATCAGACCTCATTCATCAATGAGACATGCCACCCATAACACACAGAGGCAGATGGCTACCTGAGGTTTCTGTTTAGGAGTTCTACTTTTAGGTGGGTCAGCCTTTGTTTTCTGTTTTATCAACTCAGCATAAAGAGGACACAATACCACTACAACAAAGTTGCATGCCACCCAATAACACATGGAAAAGATAGCCATGCCAGTATTGCTTCCATGGATATTCCACCCTCAGATAGATAGGCCTTGGTTGATTTATTGGTCAATCATGTCTCCATCCTTCTTCTAATAGGAGATATTTCAATTAGGAGGAAATAGTTACAGATGCCATCCAAGTTCTGGGTGTTCTAACATAGGAAAAAGCTCTTGGTCAATAAGGAAAAAAATAGAGGAATTGATACAGGATGCCCTCTTCTACAGTAGCCATGACCCCAGGTTAAAGATTTGCTCATGTTTTGTAAAGTACTGCTTACATAACCTACACATATCAATTATTTTCCTTCCAAAATCTATATAAAAGTGTTGTCATACCTATCAATCTTTAAAGTTTCTTTTTTTTCTACTTTTCATTTCTTTCACAGAAAACCTAATTTTGAGCGATGAGGTAGAAGGAATTCAATATTCTGTTTAGTTTTTAAATAGTATCTTCATTACTTTTGAGAAGCCATTCTTTCGTCCTCTTGATCTGTTACCCATCTTTATGATATTCCTATACCCTACTCAAATATCACCTCTGTTCCCTAACTAAGCAAGGCTTCCAATTCCATACAAGCTTTAGTTGTGTGTATCTATAGAAAAGTTACTTGATTTCAGTTCAATGTGTGATCCTCACTTCATGTTTGCTGAATCTATGTTGAAGTGTTTTGCCCAGTTGGAGGTTTATTGATTTAGGACATTGGTTTGTCCAATTGATTTGCAGTGACTTTCAACATTGGGGAATGACCAAAGCAAACCCTTCTACAATATTCCTTCTGGTTCCTCTGTGTTTTTCTCCTTGTATAGAAACTTCTATATTTTTATAGAAAATTTTTAAAAATCATAGGTTCATAAATCAGAGGTTTCTTGTCATCTAAGCATTCAGTGTAACTGAACATGAAAGTTTGCCCAAAATCTAACCACAAAAGAGTGGATCCCCAGTCATTGGTTTACTCAGCATCCTGCCCAGCCCAGGACACTGTAACCTCAGCTGGGCATTTCATCCTTTATTATGAGTACATTTCCTCATCATGGTCCTGAGAGGAGAAATGTGGGGAAAATTGAGCTCTAGACACCAGTTAGGGAGATCACAGCAGAGGCCCTATAATCACCTCAGGTTGAAGATGCCAATGAGTGTCAAGGCCAAAGGATGGGTTTTATAATACCCACCAGGTTTGTGAGCTGAAATGGGCACAGTTGTGCTGTGAGCAAGTAGGCCACTTTGACATAAGCATTATCATAATGACTTCGTCTCTTGCTACGTACTTAATTTTAACAAATGGACACTTAACTAGTTTATTAATTGTGGGAATTACAATTCAGTTACCTGAAATTCTGATATTAAAATTGCATGCATATTATTTATTTATTCATTTGGTTTTTAGAGGCAGGATTTCTATGTAGTTTTGGAGCCTGTCTTAGAAATAGCTCTTGTAAACCAGGCTGGCTTCAAACTCACAGAGATCTGCCTGTCTTTGCCTTCTGAGTGCTGGGATTAAAGACATGTACCAATGCCCAACATCATACTAATCCTTGTCTAATGCACTTAATAAGGTTTTGGTAGGTTTAAGTGAGATACAGATGCATTTTCCAGAAGGTGGAATTTCTCATTTTATGATCACAACATCTGCTTCTCTGTTTTCCATGTCAACTACAAAATGGAAGGAAAGATTAATTCAGACAAAATACAAATTTGATGGGACGACATTTTATAAGTTTAGACTAAAATGTGTTCATTTTTCTTGGCCACTTCCATGAATTAACCACTTTACTTCACTCCTTTTTCTGTGCCAGGTTGTCTGAAAGAGCACAGCATATGTTAGTTGTTAATTCATTTATCTACTTCCATTCAAGAAAGACTTATCAGTATAACATTTACTGTTTCATATCAGTGTCATAATAGATGATTTTGTAAAAAATTATATTATGTTCTTGGATTGAAAATTATCACTAGAACAATGACACAATGGATAAAGGATGTGATTAATAAATTATAGTGTACCTTATTTAATTTAAGTGTCTGCCAGAATCTAATACGCTAATCTTTTAGGTCAGTCTTCAGTCATAACTTGTTTGTTTGCAACAAGACAGTGCCTGCTGTCACTTGAAAACTGCAGGAAGGTGGTAAACACTTCAGTCAAACGCCACCACTATTCTCCATAGAAAATAGTGCACTGGTAACTTGTAAATACTGGTTCCAGTTTTCTTACAAGTCTATTACTTATCCGCTTTTTTCTCTCATCATGCCAGAATGTACCTAGTAATATTTTAAGCTAATGGATTCAATCTATGATTATTTATCTATAACACATATTATTTGTAATAATATTTAAGTACTATACACATTGCTTTTAAGAATATAAACATAAAATATTTTAAGTTAAAATTCATGCATTTGTGCAGTTAACTAGAATAGGCATTAGATTAATCTCTGTATCACCAACATTACGAACACTGAGGAGGAAGCTTACAGCTCACTTCCAAGATGATGTCTTGAGCAATGGATTCTTACCATCTAGTTCTGTAAAGACATGGCCTCTGTTCAAGCAATTTTTTTATATCTTACATTTAACTAGATTATAAGGAGGTTCCTATATGGTTTATTCATACAATACATGCTTAGTTTTGGTTAAGTCTCCCTATCCTTCGTATTTTCCCATCTCCCTATTCCATCCCTGTTTGAAACTTTCTATTCTTAGTATCCCCTTACTAATTTCATATTACACATGTATTACTATCCTCCCTCCTCCTTCAGACTTCTTCCCTCCCCCTCATTTCTTTCTCATGGGTCCTTTATTGTTTACTCTTCTCTACAGACACCAGCTTAAACACCATAATCCAAAATTCAAATACATGATCCACAAAGGTGGAAGAACATTGTCTTGCTGAAACAGGGTTACTTTACTCAGCATAATGTTTTCTAATTCCATCCATTTTCCTGTGAATTTCATGACTTCCTTTTCCTTTAGCGCCAAACAGAATTCTGCATGCAGATGAATCAGTTTCATTATCTATATTTTTTTTGTCGTTGGACATCTAGGCTGATTGCATTTCCTGGCCATTGTGAACAAAGCAGCAATGAGCATGGGTGAGCAGGAATCTCTGTAACAAGACACAGACTTCCTTAGATCAGGCCCAGGAATCTTTGCTTGAGTTACATGATAGTTATATTTTTGGCCTTTGGAGACATCTTCATCTTTAACTTTTAACATTGTGTTATATTTGTACAAAATAATTATCCCTTGGAAATTTGTCATCCAGAATTTCACACTGTTTTCTATGGATGACTACCTACCATAATACACATGCGGGCATGCATGCATGCATACACACAAAACCACTCACACTTTGCTAGTTAGTTTTTGCTTGTATGTTTGTTTTATCAACTTGAGACAAGATAGTATTATCTGGGAAGAGGAACCTCAATTGATAAAAGGCATCCACCAGACTGCCTGTAAGCAAATCTATAGAACATCTTGTTGATTAATAATTGATGTGGGTAGACACAGTCCACAGAGGGGCAGGGCCATCCCTGACCAGGTGGTCCTGAGAATATGAAAAAGAAAGAAAGAAAGGAAGGAAGGAAAAAAGAAAGAAAGGAAGGAAGGAAGGAAGAAAGGAAGGAAGGAAGGAAGGAAGGAAGGAAGGAAGGAAGGAAGGAAGGAAGGAAGGAAGAAAGAAAGAAAGAAAACCCCCTTGAACAAATGATAAGGAGAAATCTAGGAAGAAGTGTTTCTCCATAGAGAAGTCTATGTGACTACATTGGCCAATAACTCAAAAATAGCTCATTCTTTGCACAAGGGATTGCATTTATTTACAGAATGAGGTATCCTAGTTGGGGTATTGTCCTTCCATTGCAGGTTTATCCTATTAAAAATTTCTATATATGTACATAAACATATTTAAGAAATTTCAACAGTAGCAGGTTATCACATGACCTTGTCAAAAGAGCTTCAGTTATCTCTTCCCATATTACCTCCTCTACCCTGCCTTTTTATCCCCATCACCAATTTAAACCTGCCTGGTCCATTATCTGCTTTTATCCTGTCAAAACACTATGTTTATCTCCCCTCACTTGAAAAATTCCCCCTCCAATGGCCTCTTATATTCTCAATCTCTGTGGTATTTCAATGGACTATATACATCTGAAGGGTCTCAGCACACATCCGTAAATAAGAGAAAACACACGATGACTTTCTTTCTGTGTATGTATTACCTCACTCAGAATGGTCATTCCGAGCACCACCCATTTACTAAGAACTTAACATTTTTTATTTTTCATGAGAGCTGAGTACTCTTTCCTTGTGTTGGTATACCATGGTTTCATTATCCGTTCATCGGTTAATGGACATCTAGGTTGTTTCCAAGTCCTGGCTCTTATGAATAGAGCAGCAATGAACAAGAATGAGCAAATACCTGTGTGGTAAGATGTAAAATGTTTTGACTATTTGCCCAAGAGTAGTATATCTTAATAATCTGGTAGGTCTGTTTTTATATGTTTGAGGAACCCCTACACTGATTTCCAGAATGGTAGTACCAGTTTGTACCACCATCAGTGGGAGTGCATCAGTGTTCCCTTTTCCCCAGATGAAATCATCTGCTGTCATTTTTTTAAAATCTTGGTCATTATGATTATAGTAAGATGAAAGGAGTATAAATAATCATTTCCCTGATGACTAAAGATGTACATATTTTAGGATGCATCTACAGTTTCCATATGGCTTTTCCAAAAGACCTTCTATATTAGCTGAGCAAAAGATCCAAAGTGAGAAAATGTAAGAGCATATTGATAAAGTGCTATTTAAATACTATGTCACTATTTTCCTGCAGACCACAAAGTCTACAACTCCAAAATAATATTAAAAAAATGGTAACACTAGCTAGATGCATACCTATCATCCCATACTCAGGAAGCAGGCCAAGACAGAAGAGCCACAATGTTAAGACCAGCCAGGGCTACCTAGTGAATTCCAGGCCACTGTGGGCCATACAAGGAATGAAGGAAGAAAGGGAGGGAAGAAATGGAAAGAAAGGAACATCAGTGGTTTCCAGAAAGATAATCAGATCTTAAAGCAATATATTCCCAGCTATAGACTTGTGAAGGTTCCTAAAGATGTGCAGTAAGTAAACGCAATTTTAATACCAGAGAACCCCATTACTGTTAGTTCCTGAAAGTCACATGTCAATCTGAAACAACACTTATAAATATGATATAAGTAATATCATGGTACTCTAGTCATCAATAATAACAAGATAACTTTTGTCATATTCCCAAAAGGGGTACTTGAAATATCATGGCATAGTTCAGAAGAATCAACAGAGTCAATCCAGAGCCTCAAATGAGCTGGTAAGTCAGTGCAAAGCTTCTTAAGGAAAGGAAAAGACACTGAGTCCATCATGAACTCAGTGTCCTTCTTGGACCGGATTCCCACATTGTCCTCTAATGATGTCACTAGGGAAGAAATGACCTAAAAAACTTCAGCAGTCCATAAACAAGCACTAAAGGTCAAGCTGATGGTAGATATTTGGTTGTTTTGATTTGTGAGTGTGTGTGTGTGTGTGTGTGTGTGTGTGTGTGTGTGCGTGTGTAGGCCAAAGTTGACATTGGGCATCTTCCTAACTACTTCTATACTTTATTTTTCAAGATAGGACCTCTCGTTACTCTTAGAGCTTATTAACTAGCCAATAAGTCACAGGGATCCGTATGTTTCTCTCACCATGACTAGCTGAGATTATGGATACACATCACATAGCCAGATTTTTCATCTTGTGTGTGTACTAGGGAAAAGACTCAGGTCCTCGAGCTTGTTTGGTAAACACTTTATCAACAGAACCACATCTCTAGACATCTAGCAAATGTTTTACGAAAAGAACAGCAGTACTCACCCGTGGTTACATAGACAATTCCAGGTCTGAGCCCTCCCTGTTCCTCAAAGTTAAAAGAAAGACAAACATAGGAAGAGAGGGCAGAGCTTGGAGAGAAACAGTTTCAAAGACTGCTTCATCAGCACAGTGTTGGAAAAGTGGATGTCACATCAACACAAAATGAGGTCTAAGTGATGAGTGGGTCTATGAGCAGCTTGAGGATCAGTGAGACGGTCAACATGAAATGATCAGCCATTGTCAACCAGAGGTAACTCAAGCAGCCACGGGGAGGTGTACTGCGGTTGGACCATTCGGAAGAGGAATATCTCCAAGTCTGGGGACTGACCGCCCACCCCGTCTCCCACTGTCTTCTTCTACTTGCAGCATTGTTCTAAAAAGGAAGCTGATTCAATACCTGGGCATGATTTGAAATCACCTAATGATTCTCATAGAGACTGCAGGATGGAAATGTCATACAGTTGAACTGAGTGACTTGGTACCATAGGTGACTTAAATGACATTTTATAGAGGAAGCTGCGAAGATTTCTGAACATCAGAATTCAGGCTTTATGTACAATTTCAGGATGTACTGATACTGTGTGGGAGACTCAGACACAAAGCCAGTGCTCTAAACATTTGCCTTCAGCCGTCACACTAACTTTCTGGAAGATCTGAGCTGCTGAGTTTTAACCAGCCCTTTCTAGAGCAGGCAATGTCCTTCTGTTAAAGAGTAAAGCGGAGAGCACATGAGTTAAATGTATAGGACAGAAAGTTAAAAAAAAATCCAGGTGAAAACTTTAGAAAAGCAGATGAGTTTCAAGGTATTTATTAGAATATGCTGCCAGAAATAAATGTTTTCAAATATACTTGCCTTAAAATATCTAATAGGGGATGGACAGATGACTCTGTACTTAAGAATACTTACTACCCCTAAATATAGCAAAATTGAAGAGGAAGAAAAAGGGAAAAATAAATTAAATTTTAAAATGGAAAAACTTAAAAATCTCATCATGGAAGCTGCAGAGCGACATGTGAGTCACACTGTAAAGTGCTTTGTCCTGTGTGCAGGGATGCCGGGAAGAATGGGATCAAGATACATGATGTAAAAGACGCATAAAACAAGCAAGCAAATGATAAATAAATAACACTTAACTGCTCCTCTAGGGGTCCCAGGTTTAGTTACCAGGACACACATGGTAGGTGACAACCATCTTTTGCTCCAGTTTCAGGGGATCCAAATCCCTCTTCTGAACTCTTTGGGCTCCAGGCACACATGTGACATACATGTAAGCAAACACACACACACATACACAATCTAAAAGACAGATGTAACAGCTTTCAGACGTTGATGACTTCTCTATGACAATATGCCTTTGACAATGAATCTCCATCTTCTCTTTCCAGAAGAGGAAGATTTAAAAAAGGGGGGGGGCTGGTTGCAGAATCCCAAATCCTACTTCATGGATGTTTAACACCCGGGATGCTGTCAGCAGGGTCTTTAGCCACACACATATGGTAGTGTTGTGGACTGGCTGTTCCACTCTCCTCCGTTAGCCTACAATGGGAAAATAGGACCTTTAGCAGGAGTTGGGAGTGGGGGTTGGTTGGTTGGTTGGTTGTTCCTTCAAGTAGCAACCTGTTTCAAGATGAGTGATATCCGTTCAATATCCAAAATAAATTTTAGATATTAAAATACAACAACAACAACAAAACAAAAATGTTAAAAACAAACCATATGAACTTTCATATCCTTGGTATGTTTATTTAATGACAAAACATTGGGCAGGCAGGCAGTATTGGCACATGACCTTAATCCCAGCATTCAGGAGGCAGAGGCAGGTAGATCTCAATGAGTAATGAGTTCAAGGCCAGCCTGGTCTACAAGAGCTAGTTCCAAGAGAGTTAGGACTGTTACACAGAGAAACCCTGTTTCCAAAACAAAACAAAACAAAACAAAAACAAACAAACAAACAAAAAACCATTGAGCACAAGAGGAGAATACCTGGAAAGCAAGTGCACAAAGGACATGAAAATCCCAGCCTTTCTAGTCTCATGGTGGGAAAACTCTGTTTCGCTTCAGTGATTATTATTAACTCAGTCTTAACCCACCGACTGGAGAACTTGATTTTTTAGTGTTCTGGTTAGTTTGAAAGCAGAAACATCTCACCATATTTGTGGTGATGCCTGCTGGAATTAGTGAT